>JANRGW010011860.1:0-10433 GCA_024733675.1 Psilopsiagon aymara
TCCAGGAGTAGAGGGAAGAAAAAGGGGGAAGTGAGTGAACAAACTGCGTGGCTGATTTATGGCTTAAACCACGACAGAGGTATACATAGCATCTTCAAAACAGTTTTCACTTGGTCTTGCTGAAGCTTCTAAACAGGCCAAGACATCTTGACTGGAGTTTACTGTTATTAACCTTAGGTTTCTCAACTTCCTCTCACTTCTCAATCCTAGCAACTATTATCAATCATTCTCTTTTATTAGTGTGTGCACTATTCTGCTGTTTGTAATATGCATTTTCACCACATGGAGCTGTCAGTTTGCACATACTGCTCTCATAGCATTCTTCTAAGGTGACAACCCAACCCATGCTCATGCTTCAAGCTGTCCTCAGAGTTCTCTCCAGTTTCCCCAATAGCTTTGAGATATAAACCAGCTGTATTCTTAATATTCAATGCACACAGAAAACCACTGCTGTTTCACGCAGCACCTTAAGCACTTTGAACACAGTCTGAAGTTGGATTGATCTTTTCCAAAGACCAAAGGGCCACTGTGAACACACATCTAATACATTCTCCATCAACATCCTTTCAGGCTCAGTCGTTTTTGGTATAAGACTGTTGGCATGAGACAGCAATATGAACCCTGTTGAGTGAGATGAGATCTGCCCACCACCTTCCTCCTTTTAGGTTTTCCTTCAATTTTGTGTGTCACAAGTTACATGTCATCAAACAAAATAAACACCTCCATTCTGGTGCTTAAGCACCCACGCACCCTTTTGCTAATAAGCCTGTCCCATCACTCTTATTACCATTGCTCACAGCTCCCCAATTCTATCACTCATCCGCTGCATCACATGGGGTCATGGCCTGTTTCTAAGGCATCCTATTCACTGAGGCAGGGGTCTGTGCTTCCAGCAGGGGAATTTTAAGACAGACTGCAACTCACAGAAATTGCAATACATAGCTTTGGAAGTTGCATCACATACTCCAGGATGCATTTTGCTGGTGCACCAGACCATCTTAAAGCTTGTGGTTGTTATCACCTAGACTTCATATCTCATCCACTCAGCATTAAATAGTGCATAAACAATCTGACCTGCAAGTGTGAAAGTTTCTATTAAAATTATTAGCTCTCAATGACAAGAACAAATTGAAATTCTAAAACCAGACTAAGTTGATTGAAACACTGGCTTTGTCCATCCATGCACAGAAGTATTGCACAGCCCAGCTCCAACATTTTGATTAAGAAAGACCAACAAGACATGGACAAAAAATGAGCTTCTTCCAGCCATGGCAGGCACTGCTATGCTGTCCCTAGAGAACTTCCATCCTCCCCTTCTCTCAAAGGTGGCTTCTATAGAAACTTATCTACCATGACTCAGGCTCATGTGCTAACCGCCTCCCTCTGCACGGCTTCTCCAGTGCATGCTGGTGTGTGGAGAGGGACAACCCAGCCACCAGATGTATTTCAGATTAGTTTTGGAAGACATGTTAAGTTTTTCCATTTTACCAATATTCCATACACTGAGAAGCCAGACTTTAAAAGTGAGAGCTAACAGGAGCTTTCATGCTCCCACCCAAACGGGAACAGCTTCCCAAACAGCTTAAGAGACGTACATTTTTCCCTTCAAGTAGGCTGCTTAAGCTGCTAGAAGAAATTATTTCTTACTGCCAGGAAGTTAGGATTGGTCATGAATCATTGCACATCTTAGTAAGTGAAACAACTGAAGCTATTAGATACCGTTGCTCGCTCCTCATTATTCAGTTTTTTACCTCTATTTTGGATTCTTCTGGAACATTGATAATATCATTAAAGATAATGATAGCATGTGACAACACATTTCAAGGCTGTGGTATGGTACAGAGTACACCTTACGGTTCTTACAGGTTTGGATTTTCAGTTTCATTGATCAACTTCGTGTGATCATGGAAAAGTAAGCAGAGGCATCTAGGTTGCCCTGTCCAAACAGATTTGTTTTTCTTAGTATACTGTTTCTCCATTCTCTTACTGTCTCTAAACAGTGCCAACTTACTCGGTCTGTCTCAGGGGAAGAGCTCTGTGTGCCTGAATCTTTCCTGCCTCTTCAGCATTACCTGCCTCTTCTCCTACTCTGTTCTTCTCTTGGTTTGGACACCAAAACAGAGGCAAGTTATCTGAACATGTTTTCTACAAAAAGGATGCTGCTCTGCATCACCTTTGAAGCTATCAATCGGAGAGACTCCACTGGTCTTGCAGAGTTGCAAAATGATGGGAAGAAAGAGTAACAGTAAAATATTCCACAAAACCTCTCTACCCAATACCTACACAACAGAAATACATAATGTAGCCCTATGTCAGCACTCGGAATGCACAACATTATACCAGGTATCCACTTTACTAACAAAAAAGGCATACATTTTTATGGCTAAGCATCTACCCAAGTGATTCAAGAAAGAGCACAGTATCAATTTATCAAAGTATCACTGTCTTCTTAGTGCTTTCTGTCTTATTGTGTATGGATTAATCTTCACTGGTAATTTTGTACTTTCCATACATACTAAGCTTTTCTATTTAGGCTTCAGATAATTAACAAGAGGGAGTTGGGATTGTTCAGCCTGGAGAAGAGAAGGCTCTGGGGAGATCTTTCAATACTTATAAGAAAAACAGAGATGGACCTTTTATCAGAGCCTGTAGTGATAAGACAAGGGGAAATGGTTTGGAAATGAAAGGCAGATTCAGATCTGGGTGTAAGGAAGATTTTTTTTTTATGAAGAGGGTGGTGAAACACTAGCATAGGTTGCCCAGAGAGGCTGTAGATGCCCCATCCCTGGAAACATTCAAGGTCATGTTGGATGGGGCTCTGAGAAATCTGATCTAGATAAAGATATCCCTGCTCACCACAAGAGGGTTGGACTGGATGACCTTTAAAGGTCCCTCTCAACCCAAACTATTCTGAATTTATGAGTCTATGAAATGGATCTCATATAAAATCCTACACAAAAGTGTACCATTATGTTCTCAACTCTTTGAACCGTGACAACTTTTCACCCAATGGGTGCATTACAGGTAAATGGAGATAATGACCCCACCTTTCAATTCTGCCCCCCCAAAAAATAAATAATTACAAATTTGCTTGTATAATGGCTAGAGCATCATATCTGAAGAAAGCTGCAAAATACACTTCAAGGGACCCACCCCGCTGGACAGAGGTAAATGAAAAAAACTGATACCATCAGCCTTGGCAGTGTGACTCATATTAACCAGGACATGGGTCCTGCATGTTACTTCCACACTCTTTCCTGCTCAGAACCCAGACAGAAAGAAGCCAAGCACCAGAAGACATGGTGAGGACAAAAATGCAAAGTGGACAGAAAACACATTAGAAGGTAACTGGCTATCTGTTTAAACACTGAGTATAGCTCTGCTTTAATACTGTAATCCCTTCAGTCTCCCTTGAATCTGCAGAATTTCTCTACCCTACCCTGATAGCAGAAATGGGGTGTGGAATAAGAATGCAGCAACTTTTAATATGGCCAAGAGGTTTTGGGGAAAAAAATCAAATACAAAAGATCATTGAAGGCTTTAGGGAACTGCAAAGTAATTATATCATGCAGTCTTTTATTACTGCCCCATATAATTGAAGCTACCTCTGTTCTGACAAACTGTTCAAAGCATATTAACAGGCTGGAAACAAACAAAATTTTTTGAGTTAAAGACATCCCAGCTTCTAATTGATGACATCTTCATCTAGACCTAAAGAGACCTGACACGCTTATTGTTAATAAACTTTATCCTCACCTGAAATGTAATTCCCTGGAGACTAGCCCTAGCTGAACCTTTCACACTGATAATAATGTTCCTTCAAGGGAGAAGTGATGGATATTTAGATGGTATGAGAAATGTTAAGGGGACAGTTATGCCTCTAGTGCATTTTGACTCAGCACTTGAGTTTGAAGTTACAAACGCTCCAGGATGGTCTTATACTGGCTGGCCTCTGCAATGCCCCAGGGAGTGAATATTCCGTGTTTCTTTCTCCATGTATTTGACCGCACTTTCGTACTCCCCATCTGGGACAGTAATGTCTTCAAAGACTGTCTCAATGTTATTCCTAAATACACCATTTGGGAGTATGGATCTGACACTCCAATTCATGAATCACTTCCAGCCATAAAAACTGACCTCCTTCAGTGCTAAACTCCCCTGTTCTCTAACAAAACTGGCTGATTGCTTGGAAACATACAGAAGAAATACAATCATATATACATCATGGAGAGAAGGAAAGAGAAAATGCTACTACATTCAGAAAACATTATATCTTAGGTGGGATTTGTCTTCTTTCACACCTTTGAACCAAGAATTCAATAAAGGAGCAACATCTCCATCCCATAAAATAGGCATTCATGGGAGATATCATAATTGCTGGTATGCTATTTCCCTTCCAACCTGAATTGTTCTATGGCCATACTTAAAGTTAGAAGACAAAGTATTGCTTATAGGAATGAAAGGAATTGGGGGTTATAATTAGGCATGAGTTTGAATGGGAGTAGTTTCCTGGAACGTCCTTGTGTTTATCAGGCCGCTCAAAATAGCTTTCCCTTCAGATCAGGAGATCCCTCTTCAGGGGGGAGATTCTCCGATGTCTTTCAGCATTCAGTTTTGCCTGAACTTTTCTTACACTGCTGCTTATTGTTGGGGTGAGTAAGATGTCCAAGTTAATTGCATCTGATGGACAAAGTCCCCACTCATTTTATTTTCTGGGCTTCCGCTACAGCAAACTGGCATCTTAATAACCTGTGCCATATGACACAACACACTGCTTTCACCCATACCCGATTTGAGGCATATTGCCTGAGAAAACAAAGCCACCAGTGTAATAATGATTCAATGACATTAGTCATGTCACTATTTGATTGCAAATCCTATTCTTGCTATAATAGACAGTGTTGATTACTTCCTCACTTAAGGCCTTTTATAAACTGTTAGGCAATTGACTGCCGTGATTAAAAAGGAACACCTGGTAAACTGGAAACTGCATAGCTCTGAGAGGTAGCAGAGACTTGTGTATAAGCATTGAAGAAGCCCCAAGCAACACTAATCAGCAGCCTGGAGCACTGACAGAACCAAGCCTTGTGTTCTTAAATCTAATTGTCACACAATTGCTAGGGTACCTACACTTCAGAATACACTGCTACAAGTTACCTAAGTCAGAACTGACCACACTATGCAGAAGAAGAAAATGAAGTGATCTTCTCAATTTCTTCTCTTCCTCCTTCCCAACTTCATATCTGCTTGGAGTTTCTAATTACAGTAATTTATGAAGAAAATAAGGTACAACTATACTCACTGACGAGCAACACCGGAAATCAGAACTTCCCTCCTACCAAATCTGAGCTTCAGCTGATAGGTTGTGATTCCTCCTGCTTGCATGACAGCAGCATGACAACTCTTCAGCAAGTAACAGCTCTTCGAGGTCATTTGCTGTCTGATGTGAATTAAACTCTTTGCAAAATGAAGATTTTCGCAAAGAAGAACTGAAGAAAGGTAGAACTGCCCCACATCTCCTGGGTTATGCTCTGCCATTTTATACCGCTACCATTTATGTTGTACCATTGTTTGGGGTAGTCATACCTAAACTAGCTTTCAACTCATTATCTCCAACACTCTCCCATCTTGCTTTTCTGCCAAGGACATCCAAGCTAGCTGGGGCAATGTTTAAAGTATGTTTATTTATGCACCTCCCTGAGGCATGGAAATATGACTGTGTATATTTCTTATGCCTGCTGATGTGTAAACTCACCTATCCAGTAGCCCAGACCAGGCAGTGAGACGCAGGAAGCTTTCTTCACCCACACTTACTATCAATTACATCATCTTTCTGATCCCCCGTCCCAATAGGTTAAACCCCAGTGAATCAACACAGCACCTACAGCACTGTGTCATTGACATCCCCTCCTGTGACCTGCCATTGGGGTAGCTCAGGGCAATATACTCCACACAGTCGTAAGTCCTCATACAGTGAAGCTATAGAAGATACAGGAGCTATCAAAGTCTGAACACCAGGAAGTGCTTTTTCACTGTGAGGGGGACAGAGAGCTAGGACAGGTTGCCCAGGGAGGCTGTGGACTCTCCATCCTTGGAGATATTCAAAAACCATTTCGACGTGGTCCTGGGCCACTTGAGCAGGGGAGTTGGACCAGACAACCTCCAGATGTCCCTTCCAACTTGAACCCTTCTGTGATTCTAAGCTGAAAGATTTGTTTTAGCAATGGGTCTTCATAAGGGAAAGTTCAAGAACAGATTCTTCCCTACCACAGTTCACCCAGAATCACTTTCTGAGGATCACTTAAGTGCTCAACACCTACCTGCAGAATTTACACCTGTGACAAACACACACATAGGATACAAGCAAGAATGTATTCAATAATTTCTTAACATCTGTCTATCACAAACTATCGTCAGAGCTGTCTCATGGAAAACAGTTCCTTGTGCCCTGCGTTTAAATTTACAACAGGGCATAGAGACTTCAGCAACATGCAACCATGCCATTTCAGCTCAGTGACACACAGGTATATATGCAGGGACAGCCCACTTAATCTGTGTTAGAAAATAGCTCTCAAACACCCCACCTACAATTTTGGCATGGCAAAGCTTCAGAAGGACAATTCACTCACCCTTTCATGCAGCTCTGCAGTGATCATGCTTAAAGATCATGCTTTGCTTGGAGACCAGGTAAAGACCACGTGATTTCTGTTCAAAGCGGAGATTCACTCTGGTAACTCAGTTCAGTCAACTTTAAATGATAATAAATAATATTTGTGGTAGCCTTAAACAGGCCCCGTCTTCTTCCTCCACTACTGTCATCTCTCATACTTGCTTGCACAGGTGCCAGAGCAGTTGGCCACCCACCTGGTCCCACTCCACAGGGTCACACAGCCCAGATGTGGCAGAGCTGCTATCAGACCTTCAAACACCAGGCAGAACATGGTCACATCTGGCTCCAAAAACATAACATAAATATGCTCCAGCTAATCTTTCAGAGAACAGCACAGCCTCTACCAAAATAGTGATCTGAAATAGCCTTGTGGCCTGATGAGATATGTAATAAACAACAAAGCACTTACAATGAAGAGACTTACTTCCCCTTTCTTTTTGTTCTTGTGTGCACAGCAGCAACTGAGGCAAATTCAAGTCTAGGCAAGATAGACACTACCAACTGATAGAGAACTAAGGGTTTAAGTGGTTCCAGTAATAAAAGCTTTCTTCATGCTTAATTTTCCTTTTGAGAAAGATTTCTTGGAGGATTCAGAAAGGAGAGCTAATGCTTTTTGGTGTGGAACTCTACGGCACGGGAAACCTGGAGTAGTATCTCCTTTACTACAGACCATCACATTCCGTCTTATTATTTGTGAGTCCTTCACACTTGTTTCAGTATGCATCTGCCTTGAGCATATACCAAATAATCAGTGTCTTCTACGCACAAAAACTGGTCAAGTGTGGGGTTTTTAATGGAATTAACATAATTTTTGAAAGGCCTTTTTCTCACCACACCAGTAAGTTGTACTGATATCAAGTTCTGCAAATGCCCCACTGTTACCAAACACACATGCTTGGTTGCTATCAGCTTAGACTAATTCATTTCCTCTATCCCCACTGGTCCTGTAAAACCAGTCAGCATGAAACACCTTGTCATTTTGGCAGCTTGTGAGTATTGCCTTTCTCAGAAAGCAAACAGGGCACTTCTCTAGTATGCCTGTACTTTTGCTATGAGCTGCTACAACTGTTTCCTACTGAGATGCTAAAGTACAAGTTTGCACTTAAGATCAGCTGAAGATGCAGCTTGCCCCACAGAAAACACAACAGCCCTTTTTACTGTGGTCCGAAGGTGCATCTGAAGAGTTAAAAACCAGAACATGCTTCTAAGAAAGATTAAAACCGGCATGGAAATCTGCACCTAGTTTGGTTCCTGCCTCTTTCCTTTTTGTCATACCCCTTCTCAGCCCTTATTTTTGTACTGACTCAGCAGCAGCACAGTGGGAAACTCCCAGCTCTTTCTCTGGCATCCCACCCACATTTGCAAAAGCGGGAAAAGAAAAGAAAAGCAAAGCAAACAGTGCAAAAAGATAACCAACATTTACTGAACCCATCCCTGTCTTTGTCTAATAGTGTCTGCACCCAGAAACAGGGCGAGTCCCCTGCTGTCACCTCCGGCTGGTTTTCAGGAAGCAAGCACCAGGAAGCGAAGAAGTGAGACTTTTAGCAGCCCTTTTCTGCCACATCCCAGCCTTCTTGGAGACTCTCGCCATACAGCAGAAATCCCCTCGCTCCAGAGCGGAGGAGTGGAGCTGGCAGGCAGCTGCTTCCCCAGCATCACCCGCAGCTGCTCACACAGATATCCCCTCTGGGATGAAGGCTGCCACAGGACCCTGGCCTCCCACCGAGCACAGCTGCAGGGGGGTCACAGCCCTACCAACACAGTGCTCTCAGCAACAGCACAACAAAGAGCGGCCAGCTCACCATCGCCTCATTTCCTGCAGAAAATACTTGTCCAAGTCTTTTCCATTAGGGCTCTCCGGAATCTGCAAGGAGGGGAGCCACTAATCCAAATGCTGTCTGAAAACAGAAGAATAGGGGGAAGGCAGAGAAGGTTCTCCTGTTTGGCTGAAGTGTTTGCAGGAGTTACAGACATGGAAGGCGTTTTTCTAAACCTGGTGATGGAGTTTCAGTATGAATGTGGTTCCAGCAGCGGGCAGCTTCCAAGGAAGAAAGCTGAGTCAGAGGTACCAATGTCTTCCAACACTCAGCTCTATTCAGTGAAACAAAACCAGTGCTAGCTCTGATACTTGCAGTGAACACTGTTTCAAATATGATCCAACATCTAGTAACAACACATAGCAAGCGTTTATCAAAGAACTGAGATTTTCAGTAGCCGCATCTCTTTGCCTGGGGATACCCAGACCTCAAGATAGATTTACTGATGAAAAAAAGTTCAAGAAACTGCTCTAAAGACATTTATTCTAAAATAGTGGCCCCACTTCACATGAATTAGAGCATCCTTAAACTTATGCTTTCAAGTAATCTGCATTAATCTTTCTGATCCAGAGAAGAGCAAGGCCTCTGTTTTGAGGTCAGACAGATCTCAGTCTGTTACGTTTCCATATCCTAGTGCAGTGAAACCTGCTCGCACCACTTCCTCAAGAGTATTACAGCAGGAACATGAGGTGACAAGTTGTTTTACACAAAACACACAGGAAGAAGTATTGAAGCAGTACACTGCAAAACAGCTGCTCTCACCCATTCAAAGGCAAACCACACTGAATGATCTCACACAGGAATTTGAAGACTTCAGTGCAAAAGTGCATATGGGGTTTAGTCAATAAACCAATTGTCAGGGCAGGATCTCAAGTTTTATGATTCACCTACAAATATCTCATGCAGCTCAAAGACAGTAACCTGGTCCCAGTTTACCATTGATTTGAAAAGTGACACAAGTGACAAATCGTGTTTCACGTTTTAAACAATTAGGAATCAGAATGTGCACTGTGGAATATCTACACTGCTTTTGCCTAATGTGCTTTGCAAATGTAACATACAGCCACTAGACTGCATTTGTACTTTTTATGCTGTCAGCAAGGAATGGCTGAACTTGACACTTCTCAGAGACCAGAGTTATTCAAATAGTTGTAAGGTTATTTGCTAACTCTCAATCCACTTGAAAACATATGCAGCTTCCAGGACACAGGGCCAAAACCACCCACTGGCAGCTACGTGGTGCTTCACCTGGACTGGGTGTCATACCAGTAGGCCCTTTACAGCCACATCTGCAGACAGTTCTGATCGCATTTAGGATGCTGCCTTTGAAAAAAGAAAAAGGAGAAAAGCTCAACACACCCGTGCTCAGGCTCATTAGAGTGCTATAAGCACAAAGATTTTCCTCAAGTTTCTCTGGAAGAGAACTATGGATTTGAGTGAATCAAGTACTAGTCCTCACTGAGTGTGTTCCATACATGCTGTTTACACACAGGACAGAGAGCCAATATGCTGCCAGGCTCTGATTTGTCACAGAAGTAATGTCCCAACCACAAGAACAAAAATAAACCATGCAGTTTCACGGCCATTTCAGAAGATCGGCATAGATTTTCACTCATGACTCTAAAAGGACAAAGAGGAAGCCCTGGGCACAAGCTCTCTCTCTTCTTAAGGTCTCTGGCTCCTTGGCAGCTTTGGAGGAGTATCCCCCAGCTGAGACAGTCAGAGCAGGGCACACAGACAGCCAGAGGCAATGGGGAAAGGACCAACAATGCAGCCAGCAGCAGGGAGAGGTTTCATGAGTATAGGCACAGCTGGGGAGAGCCTTCAGAGCTGAGCAAGGCTATCCTCAGTTAAACAGTAACCAAACCTTAAATCAAAATCCTCCCAAGTGTGATAAAAACTGCCCCCCCCCCCCCCCCCCCCCCCACCCCCCCCCCCCCCCCCCC
>JANRGW010011860.1:10453-28631 GCA_024733675.1 Psilopsiagon aymara
CCCCCCCCCCCCCCCCCCCCCAGCATCCTGCTGCCTATCTGCATGGCAGGTAAGTTTCATCAGACAGCCAGACACAAGATAATTTTGAAGCTACAGGGCTTATAATTATTTCATACAGCAAAGCTACTGTAAGTTACAAACTGTAAGCTGTGTATAAAATACAAGTACTGCATTGTGCAGACTGGGTGTCTTTTCCATCTGATTTTTAATCTCACCCTGTGTCCGAGAGAAAGCTCCTCCCAGGCTGTACCATGCAAAATGAAAGCAGCTTTCTCTGAGGAAAACCACTAATGCTTTAGCGGTGCTTTCCGAGCACAAAAACCAGGCACAGGCGTTGTAAGAACGCACAGCAAACCGCACGAGGGCATTTGCTCACCTGATTTCCCCATGATCAAGCCACGGGTTGGGGTGTTTTAAGTTCACCTGCTGCCTCCTCTCCTGAGTGAGTTTCGCTGCTAAGCGCCGGGTTCCAAGTGTGTTCGCAGGCTCAGCTCAACTTCTCCAGCCGCCTGCGACCGCTGCCGGGGAGAGCTCAGCAGCGCGAGCCCGTTAGCGCCCCTTCTTCAGCGCTGGAGTAAGCCTGCCCATGCCTTATAAGGCATGGGGACACCGCTTTTTTTGTCTTAAAAAGATCGGGTTTAGGGTCAGGAGCTGTTTATCCTCCGCGGTAACCAAGCAGCGCCGAAACACCGTCTTTTTTCACGTACCGGTTTGGCTCAGTAATTGCGGCTGTCTTCTGATAAGAGTGGACTGTGAAAAGAAATTCTGCTGACAAATAATCCCGCTACCACAGCGGGCACAGCCCATGAGGTTAATTCATACAGCTGAATACTTGTTCAAGTTTTACCCGGTTGTTGTACGTAAAGTTGAAACAGGCGAGTCATAAGGCAGCTCGAAGTGTAACTACATGTTATGTCTGAAATATATCACTTCCAGCACTCCTCTGACATAATCTGTAGAAGATATTAGCAAAATGCAGTGTAAGATTTTGCAGGTTAAAGGGGACCTGTGCTGATGGTGTATTTCTGTGAAAGGAGTTGGGTGTGTGCATGCCTCATTTTACATGTGCAAGCGCACCTTGCCACTGTTATCTTCACACTGCATCAAAATACCTCAAGCTAATCTGGTAAATATTAACTACTTCAACTACAGCAAACATGATGCTTTGATTTAACTTCAGAAGTGCTGCATCTCTCCAAATAATAATTCAGTTACGTGTTTCCAGCTTTCATCTTTTTATCATCACAAAAAATCACCTGAGGTTAGTGCTTCCCAATTTTTTACAATGCCTTTCATAATTCCGAGGTTCCACCTGGTTTTGTGCCAAGTCTGATGACTCAGAAGGTTTTGATTATGCTTTATCTACCTCTGGAGGCTGAACTCCACAACAAGGAAAGAAAACTCAAAGAAAATGTCTGGGTTTGTCCCCTTTTTAAACAAGCAGCAGCAGCAGCAGGTGGGGAAAGATGGCATCCCTTCACCAATAAGCAGGAGGTCAGAGAAGGTGCAGGACACTCCCTCTGCCACAAGTGGTAGTAGCTGGCTGAGGAGCAGTGTGGAGAGCTGGAGCCTGTATCTGGAGGTGAAAGCCACTGTTTTATTTGCTTGCAGGAATGAGAAAGCCATCAGCTGAGAACGCTGCCTCTAAAAATGGTCTGCTGAACCTGAAATACTGGGCTGTACTACTCCCAGGACATCATACACCAGTGCCACCATATGGCTATCACATGGTGTAGAAGGGAATGAAAATTCTCATAGTTGGGTGTCTCTGGTAGTTGAAATGTTCATTTATATCCTCATAGTTAATTGTTTCATTTTATACTGTTGATGGTTTAGATCTTTATAATATTCGGCTGCATTATAAAGCAAGATCCCCTGGGGACCTGGACTGCTACTAAGAAGACAGCATCAAGATCTTCAAAAGTCACCAGATACACCTGCGTACCATTTACAACATCTGTGCAATCATAACTTGGAAAAGAGGGGGTTTTTGATCTGGCAAAAAGCCAGTGTTGCCTACAGGAAAAAAATGGTGGTGCTTCTGATCAGAAAACAAGGAAATCAAAATCACTGCTCCTTCGTGGAATGTGAGAAGTATCAGTATAAAGTAAATGCACTGACTCATCAGTGACTGGGGAACAATGTAAGCTGAGATACACACAAAGAGGAAGGGTGGAGCTGGGCATATTTAGTATATTTAACATTACTTGTTGAAATTTCCTCACTAATGAATATTGCTGATCTTATCAGGTGGAAATTCGGAGGAAGTTTGTACACTAATAGTTAAAAATGTAATCAAGTCTTTGAAAGCAATGAAAGTAAAAGCCACTGCTAGGGAAATATCCAAGCTGTAAATTATTAATAGCCTTTCACCAGTTTCAGGTAGTGAAATCTGAATAGAAACAAAAGGGGTTTTCCATTTGCTTTATGATGGATCAGAGCAGCTCCAGATGCTTGCTTGTTTAATTATTCCAGATAAAATACTAGGATAACATTGTTATTATCTAAGAGTGGGCATTGGAAACTATCCTATCTTACAGAAACAGAAACCTGGCACACAATTAGAGCTGAGTCCAGCATTCTGCCTTCTATAGCAACACCTAATAAACATTTTGGGGAAAGATGCAAAAAAAAGTACAACATGGATTGACTCATTTTTAATTGTTCCATCTTTCTGCTCAAAGGAAGATTTAACCAAAACAGCTGGCTAGAAAAAGTAACACTTAACTATTAAAGACTGGTGTAATAAGTTTTCTTTATGGAAACAGGTTATAGAGCACATAAGAAGGAAAAATTCCATTTGAAAGGAAGCGCTTGAATAATTACACTCAGGGAGTTAAAGATAATTCATCTGCAGTAGAGCTATTTCATCTGTGGCTAAAATTTTGGTGTCCAACTGAGTATGGGGCATTCAGATGACCAAACAGATTCCTCCTTCTATCCCAGCTTCCATTTTCAACAAAGCAAATCCATTTCACTCATCCACATTAACCGCTTCTCTTTACCTTGATGTGACTGACCCTAATGCTCGCACTCTCATAACCTCCCCTTTTGTCACCATATGTAAACCGACATCCTTCCCCTGGAAGTTTCCTGCACCTCTTCCCACCAGCAGTTTGTCCTTGATGCCCCTCAGCCTGTTGTTTGCATTGTGGTCAGCCCTCGGTGAGCAGGAAACCCCAGGCAGACCCCAGGCTACCTGTTGTCTTCCTAGCATTCTTCCTCCACACAGCTTAGCACCCATCTCCATCTAGCAAGTGGGACTCTGCACCAGCATTTGTCTGTTGCAAGGGCTCCAGATGCATCATGGATTTCAGCCTTCTGATTTCTGTTCCAGCAGTAATAATGAAATAGGCTGTCCCTGCCTATGCAGATTCCCACACTTAAGAAGGCCTGAGATGAACCTTTTCATATGTGCACGCTCTGATGGGTCCAGTTAATGCAAATGCCTGTCATCATGAATGTTTTGAATCATTAATTCAGTCCATCAAGTGGTATGAGTCAGGTACAATTAGGTGCCCACACAGACTAGGAGGGACATATGACAACAGGCACAAGTAAGGCCTGACAACGAAGTGTGGATGCCTCACAGCCTTCTTTTAAACACAACACTAAGCAGTTTCTTCACAAGTCAAACCATGCATATGAAAACTTTGTGAGCAATACAAAATGTAACCAATCTGTTCTCCTCAGACTCTTACCAAGTGACCCTAAGGACCAGCAGCATTCAGATGAATATAAATGCATCACATATGAATAATAAGTAATATGGTGTCAAGAACCATGAGTGAACAATAAAATTATGCTATTACTATCAATTAATATTAATATATTTAAGAATATTCCTTTTGTTCCAGTTTTGCTAGGCTTTGATTGTGGGACTCAGATCTGGTATTGCCATCTCACCTGTAAAGTAACCCAGGCTGTGTAGTGGGTCACAAAAATTCAACTTTAACACAGTTTGAGACGTCATTTTTTCTTGCAAGAGGAGTAATCTCTGCTTTCTAGTTTGTCCATAACTCTCAAATGAAGAAAATGAAAAGAACTGAGCTTCTCAAAAGAGCATGAGTACACAAGCAAGGCTATTCCTCTCTTCTCTGCACTATGCCATTATTGACTTGCTACATCCACAAAACTGTCACACAGAAAAGAGGAGACTGTCATTGCACAGTAGTCATTTTAAGTTCTTCCTACACATTGCAAGATAAAAGTAGCACATGATTAATCACCAAAAACAGTCTAAAAGGCTGGATTCAACCCCTGCCTTTGGGGGACAAAATAAGGGAATACTGTTGTCCAAAGGAGAGTGTGGCACAGGCACTGCTTGTCTATTGAGAGGCCCAGCACCCTTCCCAGTGACATTCTTCAGGCTCAGTCCTTGACAATCTAAATGTCAGAGAGCACAAGTGCACAAATCTCACCAGAGCAGGGAAGTGAAAAGCCCACCTGAGCCTCAGGATGTTCCTCAACATGGGCCAAGCTACTGGGATTAAAGCTTCAGAAAAGAAATAGAGGAAAACCCCCAGCATGGCTGCTCTCAGCTAGCTCTCAGCAGGAGCCTCCATGAGAAGTTTCCCCCAGCCTCTGAGGATGTTCAGAGTGCTCCCCCTGCACCCGGCCATGGAGAAAGTCCTGGAGCTGCTATGGCTCTGTAAGAGGCAGGGGCCAGCTCAGCCTCAGGAAACAGAGGAGTTAAGGTAAAGAGAGCACCCTGGAAGGAATGCTGGCACAAAAAAGAATTTGAGGGAATTCAAAAAGAAAAGGTTTTTCTAAGCACTACCAAGTGTTACCTTGCTTCTCCAAGGCTGCAGTGGGCTGAACAGTACCTGGTGCATGGTGTTAGGACACTTTGCAGGCTCTTTGCTTCAGCGCAGTACTGCAGGCTGAGGTTAAACACCATTTTTCTAGGACCCCTGTAGCTATAAGTTTGATGACAGGCCAGGTGAGCACAAATATACAGAGGAGTCAGACACCTACACCACCAGCTGACCTCCAGTTGTGCTGTATCTATACGTAAATACATTGACTCTGCAGCATCTGTGTGTTCGCCTTCTTGTGCATAGCCCTGCAATCCACTGCTTTTTATATCAGATCCATGTAAGCAGTAACTTTCGTTTTAGCAAAACCTCATCCTACTAACTGGAAGCACCTCCTGTTTAACAGCCACATATTTAGCCATTACATTAAAATATCATTTATATGAACCACTTTATGAGTCAGAAAGGAAATTTGAGAAGTTGCTTGTGAAGGAGATCACACAACTATGATAGGTCCTGATAATATCAATTTAAATGTTCAGAAGAAGACAAGGAAGCACATCTGATATTAGGGATAACTAGAGAAGAAACAGAGAGAGGCAGATTGCGGTACTGTTAAAATCTCTGAGTTGCTTGTGCCTTCAATTATGCAGTTAGTCCTGGTTTCCTGATCTGAAAAGGGATACAGCAGAAGGAGAAAAAAAAATCAGAGAAATGCAACAAAGGCATGGAAACTTCATACACAAAAGGGGTTTGAGCAATGTGGTCTAGTGGAAGGTGTCCCTGCTCACGGCAGGGGGGCTGGAACTAGATGATCTTTAAGGTCCCTTCCAACCCAAACCATTCTGTGATTCTTCAGCCAAGGGAAGAGATCATGGAAAGGGAAATTACAGACATTACCAAAAGATGATGAGTAACACAGATGGTTCATGAATGTTGATTGTGGCCTCCAATAAATGAATTAGAGGATATTAAAAAGAAGCTTGTGGGAACAAGGTTCAGAAAAATGGATGTGGGATGCAATAGAGAAGGTGCTTTGGCAAGGAGTTTGTATTTTTGTACATATTGCCCCTTGTAGTAACTGCAGCCACTAAGTGTCTGTCTCCCTCTCCTATACTCCTTTCAGGCTTTTATACACGCTGATGAGTTCCCCCCCTGAGCCTTGTCTCCTCCATGCTGGAGTCCCAGCTCTCCGAGCCTCTCATCCTAGGAGAGGTGCTCCAGTCCCTGAATGGTCTTTGTGGGCCTCCACTGAACTCACTCCAGCTCATCTATATCTTTCTTGTACTGGCAAGCCTAGTAAAGACAGCTGAGTAAAGACTCACCAGCAAAGACTGAGGCAAAGAAGGCACTGAGTACCTCAGCCTTCTCTGTGTCCTGCATCACGCTCTGCATTCAGCAGTGGACATATTTTCCCTGGTCTTCCTTGTTTATGTTGTTGAATAATCCTTGTGCTGCCCTTTATACCCCTCATCAGATTCAAATCCAGGTAGGCCTTGGCTTTCCCAGCCCTATCCCTGCAAGATTAAACAACAGCTCTATCATCCTGCTGGGTCTCCTACCCCTGTTTCCACCTCCTATACACCTCCTTACTACGTCTGAGTTCAGCTGGTCTAAATCTGTTCCTCCATATCACCTCATCTTCATCACCTCCTCTCCAGCAGCTTTCAGGCTCTTAACAATTTTCCCACATGAATTTCATTTCCATTTTAGTGACCCATTCAAGTCCTTAAAAGCAAACTATCCCATCTGCACCCATCACACAGCTTTGGTTCAGTCTTTGTACTCCTGAAGAGTACTGTTTACCAGCCTGGGGCTCTACCTGTCTTAGCAAGTAGCTCAGCAGAGCAGAGGCAGATTTGTAAGGAGAAGCCTGCTGTTCAAGCTAAATATTTCATCAAGTTTCACCTTGACCTAAGACTAGCACAGGCCAGCAGCATGGAATGAGTATGCAACAGCAGCTGTAGCATGTCAGATAAACTCCTGAAGCAACTCTGGCTATACTGGATCAAAAAAAAAAATCCATTTCACACCCACAGACAGTTCCATGGTGCAAATTACTGAGTGCCAGAATGCTAACTGAGATGGGCACTGGAATATCATCTAGCCCTGTTTTCGCTGATCTCTTTCTATTGTTGATTCCACATTCCCTTAATTTCATCCAACTTGTTTGGTGGAGTCTTGACTTATCTCACTGGTATATGCAGTGAGTTTGCAAATGGCAATGGCTCATCTACTTGGTTAGCTAATGTCATAGTTGACGTTCCTTAGGCAAGATTTCTCTGGCATTACTTTGTGTTTTCCTTCCTGTGGCTACAGAAACGCAATTAAATCCAGGAAAAGTCAAACTAATAAATCCAGAAATAAAAACCAATTTTTATTCAATTATATTGTTTAGCATTTTTCCCCTTAATAAGTATCTTTTCCCTTCACAGTCTTCCAATACACTGGATTTTATATGCAACAGACACACTTCCAAAAAACTTCCCAGCAACCACAGACACCAAGAATGAGGGCACTGCTTAATATCAGGAGTTGAACCACTGTGTTGTTGTTGATAAAACACTGCTGAAAGTATGCACCTGAGCAGGACACACAGCACGCAGGCACTTCTGTGGTGACAAAGAGAAGACTGTTCCTGGCACCTAACTTTTTTGTTCTCTCCCTCTACATTTCAAATCAGATCACAAAGCCATCTCTGCAGAGAAAAGGCCTAATCAGAGAAGCATGAAGAAAACCGATGCTTATTCCATATTATGCATCTCGCTGGCTTTCACGTATTCCTGGTGATACTGCCAGGGGAAGTACTTTGTTTGCATTCTCAGGGCTACAGCCGGGAGTAGAGGTGTGTTATCCCTCACCCTTGTGCTAAGACCTCAGTGCTTGACTGGACTGTTTGCCTTGGTAGGACTGGTTTTTAGCCAGAGCGGTCTAATGGTACCTGCAAGTCCTACCGCTTTCATGAGTAAGAGGAAGTAACTGGACTTGGTCCAGACAGTTCTTTCACAGTTTTTTCAGTACATTTCAAGCCCCTCCTAAACTGTGTACTTGGGAGTAGTGCACCCTGAGGCAGAAGAGGAAAAAAGCTTCTCAACTGTGAACAAATAACAAAATTGCATGTGTATGTCAGGTCTGTTGTGGATCTTGATTCATCCCTCCCAGTTCAGAGATCCTGCCCTCCTCTGTTCACGTTGCTCAAGGCTCTGTCACTGTCACTGCAAGTTTACACTTCAGCATTTGCCCTGGCTTATCTGCTATGCTATTTTCTGTCTCTTCCATTCCTTTGTGAGGCTTTTTTCCCTTTTTATTTCTTTTCCTATGAATCAATCTGAACCAATTTTTCTGCCAGTTTGCAGTTCTCTGCAAACCTCTGAGACTGACTCATTCAGAGAAACATTTCAGATGCTCCTGTCATACTCAGTGCCAGCTCTGTTTTAAAGTCCTAGGATTGCGGGAATTTCAGCTACTGCTTTTTCTTGATTTAAAGATTGCTTTCTAGACCATTTGCTTGCAAAGAAAATCCTGAGAGTATCACCTGTAAGAAACAGATGGTGATTAATTTATTTTTAAACAATGTAGGCATCAAACTATTCTCAGGAAACCTACTGTTTCTGAACAGGGGGAGATGATAAATCAATTTGGAAATATCTTTCTTTTCTTTCTTCATTCATACTCAGCAAGTGTATTTTTCATTTACTTTCCCCTATGAATTCTATCCCTTTGTCTTTTCACGCAGAAGCCTCTCACAGAATCCTTGCTAGCATTCAGTTCATTTTGTTACCTCTGCAGCTCATTTATATACCTGTATGTTAAATATACTTTTTTTAATTATTCAAGATCCTGTATAGCACATTTGACTGAAAACATATTTTATGACTATTTATGTAATTTTAATGTCTTTTATTTCTATTCATTAAACTAATAGTCCATCAAATAATGTACAGCCAATACTAAAATTGACAAACATTAAATGATGCTTTGAGTCTTTCGTGTGGATTTAAGACAGGATACTTTGGTTTTCCTATCTTAAGTCTTTAGTCCGATAGAATTCCAAAGGCATTATTTCAATTTTTTTTCTTCAAACTATGCATCTGTAGGGGACTGCATTCTGTCTCACCACCATTGTTCCGTGCTGCCCACAGGCAGTACCTTGTTTTCCCTCGTTACTCGGCACTTTTAAGGCATTGATTGATCATGCCTAATTCAAAAACTGCGTATATTGTTTTGCAAAACCATAAAAATGACCAACGAGTAGATGAGCAAGAAAGTAAAGAAACTTCCCCAGATCTCCGAGACCAGCTGGCGTTGGAATCTGTACCAACACCTTTAAGGCTGTACTACCACCCACAGGCTTAAAGTAGAATCAACACAAGCAGCGGAGTGGACAAAACCTTCACTCTGCAGCCACAGCACAGCCTTCCACAGTAACCTCACTGTTGTGAGGCTGTGGATCCCACCAGCTGGAGACTCCTCATGCCTGATGGATTTAACAGCAGTGGCTAGAGAGATTACCAACCCTCATTATGGTCCTCTTTGGCAACAGCTAAATTGGATGGGGATTTTGGCTTTATCAAAGCAGGGGTTCGGTCTGGGCATATGGGATTTTCTCTGCAAAAACTGAGGGAGTTTGAAAGTGTCATCAATTACCCTTTCAAATGTCAAGTTCTCTTCACCGATGTAGATGTAAGCTATCTTGCACTTCCTCATTCGGTAAGGTGTTTCATTCAGGATCACTCTCTACCACTCAAGATCCTAGCATTTGGAAACAGTTCCTGTGTAGGACAGAATCCAAGTTAAGCTTGCTACTGATTTCTTGGTATTGCAGGTAAAATTACTTAACCTTGAAGGTCATTGTCAGTAGAAGTAATGATCTGCTCTGGGTTTTGATAATGCCAGTGTAACACAGTGCCTCTTTAAATCTTTAAACAATTTATTACTTTTTTTTGGTCAGATAAGTAATCAAATCTGTGCATCCTTCTTTAATCCTCTGGGCTTTACAGCATCTGCAGTAGCATTGCTAAAGGGTAGAACAAAATGTGTAGGACCAAAAATAATTAAACACTAATATCAATCTTTATGTGCTTACTTCATGCATGGCTCATCGTATAACTAAATATTTAGGTAAGACGGATGACATCGTTTTTTGTCCAGGAACTATGAAAAATGAAGTCCTCTAACATTCAGTCCACCCTGTCTTGTGAATGGAGCTTTTGTCATATAGATGCATACCTCTTACAGTAAACAGGTATAAAATCATAGAACGGTTTGGCTTGGAAGGGACCTTAAAGATCATCTAGTTACAACCCTCCCCCCACAGGCTGGGTATCTTCTAGTAAGCCACAGCATTACTTCCAATCAGTACACTTGCCTAAAATGCACCTAATCAGATCAAAATTTGTAGCATTATGTCTGCTAGGAGAACTTTACAACATTTTCTCCATGTCATAAAAGTAAGATTTGTGTGCAGACTTTTTTGATGATACTAAACATTAGCTCATTTCACACACTCAGTAACAAACCTTTAGTAGCTCACCTCATTAAACGTGATGCCCGCTTTACATCAGTTCTATCCAAAAAGCTCTCCATGTTAAAAACAGGTGATGTAGTACTACTGTTACTGTTACTGTCTTTGTATCTTGGAACCCAAGCAAGAGAAAATAAACACTGTACAGAGAAAGACACAGGTATGTCTTTCTGGATCTATGAATTTGCAGCTGGCAAATATAGTGAATATCAAGCCTAATTCATAATACTGGGTTTACACTAATACAAGGTAACAACAACAGACAGATTAAATGAACATTCCATGTATTTTTTACTGAGAATGAACACTTGGGATTTTGTTTATGCTACTCCTGCTTGGTGACAAGAGTGATCACAATCAAGGAGTCAGCCAAGGTAGCACAAATTCAACAGCAGAGTGCACATGTAGGTCTCGTCAGTACTATGAGCACACCTCAGTTTTACAAGTGTTCTAGACTGTAGTTCACAGCTGAATTGTGACCTTGCTACTTACTTTGTATCATTTATTTTTTAAAAAAGACACAATTTACTGTCAGTAATCTTACAGCATTTCCTGAATAAATCTTCCACGGCTTGTCCATTATTTTCAGTTAATGAAAATATTTTCAAGCATTTCAAACATAAGCTGTACTAGTTATGGGAACTGCATCATTTTTCTTTGTGGTGTGCTTTGAGGGCATTTTTTTCCCCAAAAAACAACTGTTTAACATAAACGCCCACTTCAGAATATGTGATTTTTTTCTCTTGTTTATAGTATGACAAATACTCAGCTGTATAAGCTTGTTGAGATCTTTATTACTTTAATATTTCAAATTGTATTATCTGTTTAAAAATAACTGCATTTTAGCTCCGCTCAGCAGAGGGCAAAGTTCTTAAAAAAATATTAATTTCATTAGAAATTTGTTCTAAAGTTACTTTAAAATGTTTTGTAATGTCAGCATGAGTGTGTTTAAGAGTATTTGACCGTGGCCTTGTGTTGCTGCACTATGCAGCCATTTCATTAGATTTCACTGAGGAGTGATAAGCCTTCAAGGACTATTTATGCATAAACTGAAAAGTACCACACCTTTTGGAAATGCGAGTGTTGCTGCAGCGGAACACCTAAATAGTGAAATAATTGTGAAAGCATGGAGTTTGGGAAGCAGGGGGAAGCCCTTCTTCAAAGTCAAATGGCTCTTAACTTCCTGCGTGTTTACATGTAACATTTTTCCTAGATTCTTTATGTTCAGACTTGTGTTTTACATTACAGCTGGTTTTGGAACCTACTCATTTTTACTTCACAATCTCTGTTTTAATTTTTACTAAATGTTGCTTTAGATACTATTTAGAACCTGATCTCCTCTGCTGTTTGAAGACAAGACCATGTGGTTTTCAAAGCTTTAGCTATTAATACATAATACTTGCTCTAAAACTGCATACCTTTTTCTGTGCTTGCACAAAATCACCAGGCATTGTCTCCCTAATGCATTCTTTATTCCCCTGATAATTGAATTTTGCATATTTCTAGTGAGTTACATTGGTACTGCAACAGCAGTGATAAAATTGTTGTTCAGAGGAATACAACAATTTATGAGTAATACCTGCTATGCACTATATGAGGCTGTAAGCAAAAAGGTTTTCAGGAACAATGGTGCAGTTCAAGGCTGACAGGTGAAATGCAAGATCACAACAACAGGGGTTAGATAGCTATTAGTTTATTGATAATATACTCACACTGCAATCAGCAGGGAATCTCAGTAACCATACGGAGGGTTGAGAGGGAAAAGCGTCGTCTGTCATCTGGCCAGGCACCTGATTGAGGCTCAGCCCAGGGGCACCATTGCGCTCAACTTAAGACACTTTCTGACCACAGGTTAAACATGTATATCCTATGCCCACCCGGTTACACATCAAACAATACAATGTTGCAATAATTAGAATCTCACTTTGACATGATGATCATCAGTGCAGGCACGATGTTTGCTTTGTGAACTGGGACTAGACCATGTTCATTTATCCATGCTCTTGACTCCTCACCAAACTTCCAGGTACTCCCCTTGCAACCTGTACATCCCAAAGTAGTGCATTTCTCTGTACAATCTGCAGGGACCAGGTTTCAATACTTGGAGCAGATTATTTCATGCATAGTTTTTCTTTCACCCCAATACATACATTGCAAGGGGAGAAACAATCAAACAAAAAACAAAGGCCCACATCTTTGTGGTATAGCTATTTACACTTGCAGCAGCACAAGAATTTGTGTGTTAAAAAATTTATATATAAAATTGTTTCCTATTATTTATCTATTTTAAAAAGGAAGAAAAAATCTAATGCAAAAGTATTCTTACATTCCTTCCCCAAAATAATCTGAAAATTTATACTGTGTTTTAGGAAGACTTTTGAAATAATGTACACAAAAAAGATTACCTGAAAAATACTGCCTGAAGGAAGACAGGAACAATCAGAATGGCAATATGCCACTGATAATGTTCAAAAATGCAGCAATTTTGAGGCTAGCATTTCTTTTGTTCACTTGGCTGTCTCTATTCTGCCTGATTCATATCAATGCCAAAGCAAAAATCATTGGTAAGGTGCTTCATTAAGACACGGAAAATAGTCTTCAGTCTTGAAGAGGACTGGAGGTTCATAGAGGGTCTGTTGTTGTTGTGAGGAAGATGATTTCTGCAAGTTAGAAAAGTTTATTTTTCACCTTCTTGAAAAAGCAAGTTTTAAAACAAAGCCTACAGAGCTAAAATGCAAAACAAGAAGAGTTGTGAAGACATACCTTCTTCATCAGGCAAATTTTTAATCATAACTCAGATGATCTGGCATATGCTACTGAAGAAAAGTAGCCTTTGACCTCTGGCATTCCATCACCTGAACAGACTCAGTCCTGGAAAGTGTATGACATGTCAGCTTTGCAGGAGCCAAACAGGTAATCTTTTCCAGCTGATGGTATAGTCATCATAACCTGAAACCTTCCAGGACCATATACCTCTATCCTTCCTGCTCCAGCCTGTTGAGTTCCCTTCAGCTGCTTCCTCTGAGTTAACCCTAACCTGTGTTCTCATTTACTTAGTGAAAAAGTTTCATATAGAAACACACTTAGCAAATGCTTCTTTCAATAAGGTTGCTGCTCCTGTCGAGCTTATTCATCAAGCATACGTTAGAATGTATGTACTATGACATACCATTAAAAATAATACAGTAGTGGACTGGAAAAGAACTGCTAACACTGTTTTTCAGGAAAAAGTGTACACGCTTCTTTTAAATGCTAACTGTACATTGTTTTGCTGTACCAAATGGCTCATTTTAAGAGAGAACAGCAAGGACCACTACATGTCAGCCTTCCTGCCCATAAATAACACTGCCCTGCAACACAGACCCAGAGTATGTTTTCAATACATGGTCTTAAATAGAAGGCATGAAATCAAGACTTCATTCACTGAAAATTATTTTGGACTCATAAAAAGATTTTGGTGAACTATTTTTCAGACCTCTCAGCCAGTTTGCCTGCAGAGTTCCTCAGGTACTTTTTTTGCCAGTTTGGGATGAGGAAATTAAGAGTCTTCAACAACAATAAAAGCATGCCTATTATCATAGAATCATAGAATAGTTAGGGCTGGAAAGGACCTGAAGATCATCTAGTTCCAATCTCCCTGCCACAGGCAGGGACACCTCCCACTAAACCATATCACCCAAGGCTATGTCCAACCTGGCCTTGAACACCGCCAGGGATGGGAGTATTCACAGCTTCCCAGGGCAACCCATTCCAGTGCCTCACCACCCTTACAGTAAAAAATTTCTTCTTCATATCCAATCTAAACTTCCCCTGTTAAAGTCTGAACCTGTTACCCCTTTTCCTCTCACTACAGTTCGTAATGAAGAGTCTCTCCCCAGCATCCCTATAGGCCCCCTTCAGATACTGGAAGGCTGCCATGAGGTCTCCACGGAGCCTTCTCTTCTCCAGGCTGAAAAGACCCAACTTTCTCATCCTATCTTCATACAGGAGGTGCTCCAGTCCCCTGATCATCCTCGTGGCCCTCCTTTGGACTTGTTCCTTTTTACCACTGGTATACTTTAAGTTTGGAATGCTTTTATAGGATGAAAATGAGAATGCGAGAAGTGTCTCTACAGAACAGCTAAGTGGATTTATTCCAGTATTCAGTTGAGTTGTATACTTGCACTCCATATGAAATAAGAACATATTGTCTTGTTCTATCCAAAAGTACAGATTTATGACATTTAAATTATATTTGTCTGTAACTTTACAATACCATAACTTTCTCTGAAATAAGCTTGTTTTGCTATTCCAGTTGCAATGAAGTAAAAAAAAAAAAAAAAAAAAAGGATCTATAAATAGTGGATATTACTAACATTCATAGAATCACAGAATGGTTTGGGCTGGAAGGGACCTTCAGATCATCCAGTTCCAGCCCACTCACCACAGGCAGGGACACCTTCCACTAGACCAGGCTGCTCAAAGCCCCATCCAGCCTGGCCTTGAACACTTCCAGAGTTGGGGTAGCCACAGCTTCTCTGGGCAACCTGTGCCAGTGCCTCACCACCCTCGTAGTGAAGAACTTCCTCCTAATACCTAGTCTAAATCTCCCCTCTTTCATTTTAAAATGTTCTCTATATCAGAAATTTTGCCAAATGTAAAAAATGATCTTAGAAAATCAAAGCTCTGCTTTTAAACATTATTTCCTATCCTGTACTGCCCTATGAGAAAACACCTGGCAAGCAAGGAAAACTAAGGCCACAGGTATTCTGCAACTCCTGACACTGATTTAAGAGGTGCTATATTTACATATGTGCAAGAAGGGGATAATTTCAATCTAGTGAGGAAATTCACAGGCAGGCACAGTACCCACAGTTGCCTAAGTACACATTTATGAGGAGTTATTTTTGCAGCTGCTCAGGAGACATTTTAACCTTTTTAAAAAACGTCTACATCCTTAGCGATATTAGAAGTTTTACAGTACTGTACTTTATACTGCCTGGTATTTGCAAGGGAAGAATTTGAGGCAAAATCTGAAAGGGAGATTTCAAACACACAGCTTGAGAAACACAAAGTATATCCTTTGTGTGAAGCAATAGATACATTCAAATGAGAAGAGAGCAAGGGGACATGATTAAATTCAAATTGTAGCAGCGAAACATGAGTTACAGCTAGAGTGAAAATCGCTGCACTGCTGTAGCCTCCTTTTCTAAAGCATTGCTATATTGAGTAAGCTAATTCCACGTCAGGCATGAGGAGAAACCTCTACAGATGCTTTAGTTCAGACATGCTTGTGTTTACCAGTGAGAATACGTATTTTACTTTGAAATACTTGGTACCACTGCAGAACAATGACCTGCCTTTTAGTTACTAAATTAATGTCAGTAAGTTCCGAGTGCTGATTTTACTGCTAGCCATACTCAGATGAAGAAAACACTGGATGTGCCAGGCTCAGCTTGCTGACACTTTTGTAGATTTTCCACCTTAGAGATGTGGAAAACCACACTAAGTATACAAAGTCTTCCCAAGCAACACTAAAAAAAGCACTTTCTTAGAACTTTCAGACTTTTCAATTGAAGAATCTAATTCCATGGTTGACAACTGTTTTGAGAAACAAAATGAAAAATACTGAATATTTTTCAAGGCAACTGCTGCAGTTGTTTGGTTTTGTAATTGGCCTATAAATACCAGCTTTGTGCTGGTCTTCTAAAAAAGAAAAAATGACATCACTCTATACCTGAACACCAAAGAAAATGAAGGAACGAGAAGTTAACTAACTTAAAGGCTGCACTAAAGAAGAGGTTTCCTTGACACTTCAAGTCTTCTGTAGACAAACAGTTCACATGTAGTAACAAGCAAAGAGAGAGAAAACTGCATCCTTAGAAAGTTTAACAAGGTGCTTACATGATTACTGAACCGGGTGGACTGAACACAATAATAGCTGTATTTTAAAAAGTGTTCAGTGTAGCTTTCATTTCCTAATTTGATAATATTTCTGCAGTGATATTATCAATGCAGTACAATTCTTTAATAGTTTTGTCTGTACAGGCTTTTTCTACTTGCATTGCATACCATTGGAGATAGGGGTGCTTTCATATAAAGGCTTCTGCAGTATGTGTTTGTTTGCACCCTCCATGGTCTCTTGTGTATTCAGCCTTATTTTGAAAAGTTACAAAGATCTTTGTAAGAATTTGTGATTTTTAAGGTTTTTGTTTGTTTTAGTGTTTGTGGGGTTTTTTTTTTGCATGCATATGTATTTATTAATAAGTCTAAGAACTTTTCCAAAATTCCAATAAAGTATGTAAGAGTTTTGCAGTTAAATTCAGCTGTATGTGTAACAAGCATTATTATTTTGATCACCTACTCAGGTAAGCAGAGCAACTAAGCTGGTCACATGGGAACAAAACTTCACTTACATTAAAGAAGGATGGCATGCTGATTGTATGTAAGATTTTCTTGAATGTGCTTGGAAAAGCTCCAAGGTCTGTTTCTGCCTTTGTGACTCGTTCTTCCAGTCCAGCTACGCTATTGCTGATCATCTTCACAAAAGCCTAGTGTGAAAAAACAAACCAAAACCAAAAGAAATCCAACTTTTTCAGTAACAAAACATTATAGAATACACAAAAGCAATGAAATGGAAGTTCCATTACTTAATGAACAGTCAAAAACTCTATGCTTTATTTCCCTTCCACCTGAAAGTTAATTTTATTGCTAAAAAAAAACTTGAAATACTTAAAAGGCTGCAAAACCAGGTTAAATGCAATGATATAATCAGTCTTCCTTTTCCTATATGCCTTTCAAGTAACTAACTTAATAGACTTCTTAGTATCTAGACTCCCATTTGCCTTTCTACTAAAAGAGGGACCAAGGATCTGAATCACAGTTTTGAAGTTTTAACAGGGATCAGTAGACCTTTCATTCTATTGGTACCCAAATAGATCCCAAGACAACAATTTCGAGGGACACTATAGCAGAAACCAAACCAGAACAACAACAAAAGAAAAAAAACTCCATCCAACAAAAAAAGAAAAAATAGTATTACTGATTTCTGAAAAATCTGCCTTGCTTCAGGCAGAAAATAAAAATATATTTTTTATTAAAATAACCTCAGTCTTCAGAAATTCTTCCAAAAATTGTGTTACCTTTATTAACCCTGAAGCACTGAACACAGATTAGACATGGAGAACAAAACAAACCTGAGCCCACTCTGCATGCATGCATACACGCACATACACACAATTACAGGACATATTTGATTGTCCCCACCCCCCACTAAGAAACAGAATACATCTAGAAGATATTAAATACATACCTCTAGTTTGTCAATCTTCCTGTATATGTGTCTCATTTCTGTAGCTTTTGTGTAAATTTCAGGTATACTTTCATTGATAACTTGAGAGGAATCACTTCGAATCTAGAGATGATTCAGAGAAATAACACAAATACTGATGAATAAAACAATAGTTAGTAGATTTCATTCTAGAAACTAGAACTGAGCTCCAATTAACAGATTAAAACTCATAGTTTAAAAGCCAGAGTAGCACAAAAATATTAGATTAAAACTTCTTTGTACAGTTCAGAAAGTAACTCTGAAGAAAGTTTATATTGCATAGGCAAAAATATTTACCTTTATATTAGAAATGGGTTGATACAGCCTTAACAAAACTAAGAGATGGATCATTTTCCAAGACATACTGAAGAATCATAGAATAGTTAGGGTTGGAAAGGACCTTAAGGTCATCTAGTTCCAATCCCCCTGCCATGGGCAGGGACACCTCCCACTAAACGGTATCACCATATCACCCAAGGCTCTGTCCAACCTGGCCTTGAATACCACCAGGGATGGAGCATTCACAGCTTCCCCGGGCAACCCATTCCAGTGCCTCACCACCCTTACAGTAAAGAACTTCTTCCTCAT
>JANRGW010011861.1:4090-23418 GCA_024733675.1 Psilopsiagon aymara
GCTTCCCTGGGCAACCCATTCCAGTGCCTCATCACCCTCACAGTAAAGAATTTCTTCCTCATATCCAATCTAAACTTTATGAAGCAATTTTCAGTGACCTGATGCAGGGCTGGGCTGCAGTGCAGTCTGAGTTCCTTTGAGTAAGTGGATGCAGACAGGCTAAAACTCATTATCTGAGCCAAATTGTGAGTAGATAAGCTGGAGAGAACTACCCCTGCCATAGCTTCCAAGGGAGATGCCTATTAATACAAGGGATGGCTTGTTTTATTATTTTAGTGAATGCCAAGAAGCCCTAAGGGTTATCTTTCCTCCCACCCCATTGACATGAATGTAAACCCTCCCAAACCCCACCAGACTCAGGCCGGAGTCTGGCTCCTCTTCACAGCTCGGTAGACTCTGTCTCTTGCTCAAGGGTAGTGGCAGTAGTAATGATTCGAATTAGCTCCATGGTTTATTTCAGGGAGTAGGATTAAAGAGGCAGGTTAATCTGCTGACAGAAGAAGGATTAAAGGATTATTAATTCTAATCTTATTCCTGAAGCAGTTACAGATGAACACATGGCTTCAAGGTTTAAAATCATCACTGCTTCACACCTTGCAAACATCTCAGAGTCGGCCTTGCTGAGTGCCCAGATCCTTTGCCTGGAGGGTGATGAGGTTCACTGCTCTCTTTGGAGCAGCTGTGTGCAGATGTGTGGGGCACCTTCAGCCCTGAAGAACTTGGACCTTCAGTAGACAGCACAGAGAAGTGAGGGAATAAGAGGAGCAAGCTGGAAACCAGTCCCCTGCCCAGGGCAGAGCTTATACCTGCTCACCCCTGCACCTGGCTGCTGAGCAGCTTTTCAGTTAGATCTCAGTCTTGCCCTCCTTTGCTGCAGAAGGTGATACGGAATGAAATCTGAACTCCAGAAACATTTTCTTTCTTTCTTTCTTTCTTTATATAACAGAAAACCCATGTTTAGTTTTACAGGAGTCGGTCTTCAAGGAAGAAGTCAGATTTCGGAGCAGGCTGTATGCAGCAGGTCACTAGCAGGTTGGAGTGCTTTGCAGAGATTTTCGATATGAACTGGCAAAGCTGGTACAGACAGCAGCGAAGGCTGGAACTCTGCTGCATTAGCTCATATTTGCCATGGGCTCATAGAGTCATAGAATTCCTGACTCTAGGACTCCTGAATCATAGGACTCCCGATTCTAGATTAAAATCTACTCTGGACTGCGTGAATGCTGAATTTTGGTGGCAAGAGCTGCAGAAGTAGAGAGTCTGCAAGTTTTTTCCTCAAGAAGTTCTTCTGAGGTAATACAGCTTTTTGGCGAAGAAGAAGTTTCCATAAAAAAATGTTCATTCCCCCTTTTCCTTCCCTCCCTCAACCACAAACGAAAGCCTTCAACACTCAAGAACAAACAAACAAGATCAAGTTCTTGGGCCTTCTGTTGCTTTTTATTTGTTTAACTTTCATTTTCAAATAAATAATTTCATCTACCAAGGTCAAAACAACAGAGCTGCTCTGAAGGGGAATAATCCCTTTTCCTGACCTAAGTGACTCCATTAAAATGTTACCCAGTGGACCAGAATACAGCTAAGTGACCACATTGCTTTTATGGCATCCCTAATATATAAGCTTAGCAAAGGGAATTGGACTGATTTCTGTGACAACTGATTGAGGCCCAGAAAAGGGGATGGCAGCCTTCCTACTGTGGAGGGGTTGAAAGTGAGATCATTTGGGGGCAGTAGTGCTGGTGGTATTTTGATATCATTAATGTGTTGGGGGATTATGTAGGCAACAGAATGGCGAAGTTGCTGTTGACTCTATGTAGTTTCTATTAGCAACAACAGGAGGAGAAATGAAGAATGAGTTTTAATGGTTTGAGTCCATTGAGGAGCTGAGGCACTTGGCCCCAAAGCCAAATTTCAGCCTTAGCATAAGTGTCCTCCATAACCTTAATGTGATGTCAGAAAAGTGTTTATAATTTATTTCCAGTTATTTATTTGAATTATTAAAGTGGGAGTTTGGAGGTTTTGATTGCTTGCTTTTTAAGCAAGCAGTTGTAAGCTGAAGTTTAGTGGAGCTAAGTGAGGGCAGCCAATAGAGCAGATGTTAGTGCTGGACACAGCAGAGAAGTTTAATTTCTTCAGGCTCTGCTAATGCAGTAGAAGAGGGGTGGGTGGCAGAAATAGGCAGGATTTCTCTTGTACCTGAACAGGTTCTGAATTCCTTGGATACCATGAGAAAATAAAAAGAACCAGGAACTCATGCACTTGATATAGTGACAGATATAACACAGAGTCTTGCAGCTTTTACTCTGTTAGATTTCAGAATGATCTTCCCCATGACTGCGGCAGACTCTGGATGTAGTCCCCAGCTCTGTGGTTAGCTGTGCTGAGGACACAAAATGAGTAAGAGGAAGGAATTGTGCAAGATCTCCATGCTTCTCCCCATGAGGAGAGAAGGGCTGTGAGCTTGTTTGACTTGGGTACACGAGTAACCCACTTATTTTGCCATGAGGACAAAGGCTGAACTTCTCTTTGGGCCCAGAAGTGACACAACGGTTCTCCTGGAAATCCTGGTGAAAGAATTGATTCACCGGCTCCCAGTTCTGCAAGACAGCTCGGCTGGGCTTGGCTGTTCTGTTCTAATAGATCCAGGAAAACTTTGTTGTGCTTTCTGCTGCCCAGTGGGAGTTATGGGAAAACACTGGAGAATTAGCGGTACTCAGCTACTCACTACAGTCTTGTCTGTGAGCCAGCCAAGGCAAGCTAACAAGACCACCCATTTAAGTTAAGAATTCCTCTTCTGTGTGAAGGTGGTAACTCAAGTTTCAGCATGAGCTAACTTTGCAGTGAAAAAGTGTTTCAAAGGAATTTTCCTAAGGCCTTTCAAAGCTTGGAGGAAGCATTAAGAATGGGTCACTTCCTTTCATGATGAGATGATGTCTTTCAATAATATTACTAACTGAACTTGTTTAGATGAAATAGGAAACACAACATGAAATAATCAGGTTTTGATCATTCATACTAACAGCTGTGGAAATGAATGTAAAGCTGTGGGTTTGGTCCATTGTGTGAGTAGACTTTGGGATGGTTTCTGGTCATCCTTCATGTACAGGAAGAAATATCCCGGAGCGTGTTTTGAACCCTTAATAATGTGAGACCTTCTTAAAGCAATTTGTTAAAACTTAGCAGAGAAGGGAGAAGAGACCACTGCTTTCTGTGTGTGAATTGTGAGGTGTGTAGATTAACAATGGGAATATTAATGAGGCTTTACTGTACTACTTCACATGGTGCATTAGTTCTTATGTCAATCTTACTGTTGCAGGAGGTCACCAATTCAAATGTGTGAGCTGACTGGGAAATGGGATGGCTGACTCTTGTGCCACAAGGGTTGGGTTCCTTAAACTTTGCTTCCAGATTGCTTGATGCAGGACATCAGTGAATAGCTTTGAACAAGCATTGTAACAGGCTGCCCAGTGATGGAATCATTGTCCCTGGAAGTGTTCACAAACCAAGTAGATGAGGCCCTCAGTGACATGGGTTAGTGGTGGCCTTGGCAGTGCTGGGGTAATGGACTGGATGATCTTACAGGTCTTTTCCAACTTGTCTGATTCTACACAATCAGAATTCCTCACTCTTCCTCCTGTCAAACACCTGAATCAAGGTGCTTCTGTGGAAGTGTTGTTTTGTCTGACAGTTACGGCAACCTTGACAAATAGCAGTTTATATTTGCTAGTCCTACATGATGCTCTTTACTATCTTCCTAAGGGCAGAGCTCCTGGAAATTCTCATTCAATTCAGGAGTGACAAAACTGAGGGCTGTCACTTTGTGGATTTATGAGACCACGGGTCCAAGGTTCTTGTTTCTGAAATATCTTGCTGGAGGCCCTCTGCTCTGCGTGTCTGAGAATCCTCCCAAGCTGGTGAATCCCAAGAGCTGTGCTTCAGAGTTTGAACCATTCTTTGTAAGAGCTTCCCTTACCTCTAGCAGCACAGGTCTTGCTCAGCCCGTAAGTACACTTCTCTGACCAGTCTCATGGGAATCTGTATCACATAACTAGGAATGGTGGCTGTGGGGGGAAACAAAATTATTTGCCTGACAATTGAGTCATCTTTGTTTCATCTTCCCACAACTATTAATTTCCTTAGTTTCCCTGCATCCTTTGTATGACAGTTGTCCTTCCGCCTCTGCTATGGATTCCCATATGTTTTACCTCTGGACTGGAAGTCCACTTGGATACAGTTGAATTCTTTTTCTTTTTTCCTTGCTGCTGGGAAAATGGTGTTATTCTTGTAGTTAATTTATTGTTTCTTCTCACCACATGATATCATCTACTTCCAGATGTCTTTTTGAGTGGATGTCAGTGATTCAGTGCTATCTGAAGCTTGGCATCTGAGTCTTCCACACACAAAAAGGAGCACGTGTTGGAAGGCATCATCATCTGTTCTTAAGACTCAAGTAATCTTTCATGTGCTTGGCATTTGTTGTTCTACAATTAGACTCCTTTCTTAAAGATAATAACCTAATTATAGGCTTTGCTTCAGCAGTTTAGTGGAATATGTTGGTGAATCATGGGTGAAAGGGGCAGAGGAAAATTCTGCAGCTCTTCAGGCAAGAGACTAGAATAGGACAATCAAATATTACTCTCACCTCTTCTCGTTGATTGTAGTGCTGTCCCTGGGAAGAGATTAGTGTGATCTTCCTCAAAGATTAAAACAGCATTTAATGCATCATTTCCCTTCACTGTTTATACAAATTGCAGTGTTTAATAGCAGAAATGTCTATAGCATGTATCTTATAGAAAACAAATGCGTCCTCTCTCTCTGTGGAGAACTTTTCAATGTAAAAAGCAAATGTAAGTTACCAGTGATTTATTTTATGTTTGCTTTGGGATTTTATTGCTAAATTGCTATTCTGATTTGTCATGGAGAGATGCTTCCAGTTGTTTTTCTAGCCTCAGTCCAAGAACAGCTTTCATAGTGGCACTGATGGCAGCTTAGATCCTATGGGCAGCTCTATTAAATGCACAGCATTAGAATCTTCTTGAACAAGTGACTCTGCTGCTTTTCTTATAGCTCCAGTTAGAATCAACCATCTGCACTAGGACAGATCTCCACCACCCTTAAGAGAGAGAAGCGTGAGAAAGGAAAGGGAGGAACAGAAAGAAAAGGGTTTTTTTTCAGGGTCACCTAGCAGGGCCAGGAAGAGACCTAACCTGTCCTGTGCAAACTCTCCTGGAGTTACAGATATAAATCCTCCTCTGGGGAAGGAGGAGGAAGAGCGGGGTTGTACGTGTTCATGGAATCTTAGCTTTCTGAAATGAGTGCAGAAATGCTGCCTGACTTTCATGCCCAGGTCTGTCTTTAGCCAGCATTAGCTTATCGATGCTCTGAGGTGCTCAGCCTTCACCTGGGTATGTTTCCTCTCAGGGGCTTCCTCTCCTGGCTGCAAATTCGGCCAGAGACCTGATTTTTGTCTCCTTTAAATGTTCTAATAGATCTGGGCACTTGTTACTTAAGGAAATAACAAATTGCCTAAATTCAGGCCTCAGTTGCTCTTGGCAATTTCTAACCACCCCTGCTTGAAAGCATCCACATTTTTCCAGCTGTTGTGCCCAGTACATACTAGAGCCAAGGTGATATTTCTGAGAGGGTATATCCTTCCATGCACTGTGTAAGGCAATGCTTATCACAGAAGATAAAGCGTATTTGGGCTTTATCTTCTGTTACTACACTCTTAAGCAGACTAGATCCTCACCTGATACAAATTAAAGTGCAAGTCAATGGAGAGGTGCCAGTTGACACTGATTAGGTAATATCTGTTCATTATTAATCAGGGTTTAGATAATGTTTGTAGAAACTTCATTCCTGAGCCAGAAGATAGAGGTAAATAAGATAGAAACCAGTAAGGAGTGCAGTAGGCCAGAAATACATGCTGAGGTGGACATGTCTGAGATGTAATTACTGGCTGGGATAGAGTCTGATTTTCTAAAGGCCAGGTGGTACCTCCAGGCACAGGAGGTTAGTGCTGGGATGTGGGGTCAGCCAACCCATTGCAGGCAGCATCAGGAGGTTAAATCTTCAAGTTTATCTGTGCCTGGAAATTAACCAAAGCAGCTATTCCAGACTATCTGGAATAGTATCTGGAATAGCTATTTTGGTGTGTTTCTAAGTGCAGGCTGCTTTGAAATGCTAGTGCTTGAAGCTGTTTAGCTTTTATTTAGAATAAGAAAGAAAGATAACAAATGTGCAGGAATGGGGTTGTGTTTGGGATTATAAGACGATGGGATGGCTTTTATTTTATTACAGTGACCAAGCATTGCTGGTTGGCACAAAGGGATAAGATGACACCATGGCAATGAGTTTTCTGGTTGTGCTTTAGAAGTTAATGGTACTGTGTAACAAGGATCATCTTCTGTGTATAAGCTTCTGCAGGAGAAAGGGTGTGTGTGGGGGAAATGCTGTTCTTGTAGCACATGGCACAATTAGTGATGAGATTAAATTGCATCTATAAAGGCTGAATAGCAGGAGGAGTTTTCTGACATTAGGAAAAATACACTGCCAGGTTGTCTGTTGTATTTAAGAACAAAATAGACAACAACTTCTTAGAGCAACACATGGAACGATGAATCTGCCTTGGGATAGTGAGCGGGTGAGAGATGTGCTAGCATTGTTTTCTGGGATCTGCCAGGTGTATCTGGGCTATGGATGCACCCTGCCAGCACAACACAGGATGCCTTGCTGTATCCTTGCTATCCGATTACATTTGTCCTGGTCCACCTGCACACTTGTGGTATATGCCTGCAAGAAGAGGCTGCCCCTGCCCTCAGGGGCTGCAGGGATGGAGAGAGGGCTTTACCAGCGCATCGTGCAGAGAACTTGTGTGGCCATAGGGATATCCCAGGAAGCCGCTGCAGTAAAAACTCTAGGAACAACTGAATTACTCTGCAAAGGTCCCACGGGAAGGCAGTAGGGTCCCAGCTATTTGTGTGTTGCTGAGGGGCCACAGCTGATCCCATGTAGTCCAACTTTGCATTAGCAGGATGGGATGACCATCTGGAGCATTGTGCAGGCCAGCCTGCAGGGACTAAGAGCTGGTTTTCTTTTGGAGAACTAGAGCACACCATTTCAAACAGATGGATCCATCTTCTGGAGGTATTCTGAAAGCTGGAGAGGGACTCTACATGAGGGACAGTAGTGATAGGACAAGGAGGAACTGCTTCAAGCTTATACAAGGATTTAGGTTAAATATAAGGAAAAAACTCTTCACTGTGAGAGTGCTGAGGCACTGGAATGGGTTGCCCAAGGAAGTTGTGAATGCTCCCACCCTGGCAGTGTTCAAGGCCAGGCTGGACAGAGCTTGAAGCAACCTGCTCTAGTATGAGGTGTCCCTCCCCATGGCAGGAGGTTGAAACTGGATGAGCTTAAGTTCCTTCCCAACCCAAACCATTCTATGATTCTATAAGAGACTTTAATTTCCAGCAAAATCTTCACTTCAGCCTGAAGGAGGGCTCTGGAATGCTCAGTCTGTCTTTCACTTGGCATTGAAGCTTTTACCATGGTGTGTTTGACAAACTGTGTGTATTTACAGCTCTCTGAGTGAGCAAATGTAGTAAATAGATACTGCAGATTGATGGAGGGGTAGTCTGGGCCTGAAGTACCTGCTTCACGCAGGAAACCTGGGTGCTTGTAGTCACAGTCTCACCAGGAGATGTGGAGATGTTTCACAACATCAGCCCTTGCAGGATGCCCTGTGGCTCTGTCACTGCCTGTGAAGACTTCCTCAGCATCTCTGGTGGAAGAGGAGGTGAGATGACAGGCCCAAAACCCACTCAGCATCCTTGTACCCTCTCTGGAAATGCACCAGCAGCTCGGTCCTGCCCTGGCTGCAACTACCCAGCCTTTGGAGGGAAGAGCAAGTGTTAAAAGGACCAGCGGCTAACCTAAGTGTTGACTGTAACAGGTACCCTAATGATGAATGGCATGAATGGACAATCACTCCTGCCACAGCAAATAAACCCTGTCACATGGAATCCGGCGTTTTCCGAGGGAAATCCGCTTTCACTGCGGGCTGCCAGCACCAAATGAGCTTCATAAAGCACCTGCAGATCTGAGCGTCAAGCAATTATTCCAGTATCTTGCCTAAAAACAAAAAGGGCCCTGCCCTTCGGTCACCTCCGACCTCTTCCAGCTAACATAAACTAATTATATTTGCGGCAGGAAGAGGAAGGGGTAGAACCATCACCCCGAGGTCTTTCTGTGGGTCTTTATGGGGTTCATAGCCAGGTTTGGGGGTGTTTTGGGGCTCCTCCATCAGTTCACAGCACCGCGAAGCTCCTTTGCTGAAGCGCTTAAAGGGATTCGGGGTTGCTGAGCCCCGGAACGAGAGGAGTGGGCTGGGAGCGGGGCTGAGCCCCGGGACAAGAGCTCCTTTGTTCGGCATCACTTAGCAGCAATTACAGCCCGTCAAAACAGTTTTTGTTTTACGACAACGTGTTAATGGGCCCACGGTTGGGTGTGAGAAGTAACCCAAGCCGCATGCACTGAAGCAGGGTTAGAGGTTAATTGAGACTTTCTAACACAGCGCATGAGATTTTTGCAACCTTTTGCAGCGAGGGAAGTGGGGAACAAAAAGGAGATAATGTGATACAATTAGTTGGAAAGCAGGAGGGTCAAAATTCCCAGATGGAAAGGAAAACTGGCCAAGTGAATCAGGCCAGATGGGCCACCTGGACCATAACGAATGCCAAAAATAGCTTCAGCCCTTCGTCTGGTGGATGAGGCAGTAGGTGGTATGTCTGTCCTTCACAGTGGATTTATATGAAAGAAAGCAAGGTCGACATTATAAACAGCAGTAGCCTCTTGCAACTGGTATTCCAGATCTGCGATCATTAGTGCAGCTCCTATTTTTGTATTTTTTTTCCTTTATTTCAAAGTCATTTGATTTTAAATCAGCAGCCCCCTTTGGCCATGCTTATGGTACTGGTGTGCTGCTGAACATTGAGCTTCCCACCATTTGTGTTGCTTTCCCCTGTGAGACCCTCTGGAGGGTTAACACCTAAAGCGTTAACACTTGGAGGCAGGTTTGGTGGTTCCTCATGGTCAGGATGAAGGTGTTTTGGAGTTTGGTGTACCCAGTAAGTGAGGTGCTCCTCGCTCACCTTCTCCCTCTGCAGCCAGTGCCTGCAAGGATGCTGCACTGGAGGTGGGGGTCAGTACTGGTTGCAGTGCCTGGAGATGTGTCTCTGGGTCTGCTCGCCTTGGAAGATTGTTAGGCTGATGCACTCATTCTATGCTGCTTCCTTCTTCCTCTGTGCTTTGTCATTTTTCAAGACCACTGCAGACTGTCACGTATAAAGCAAGACAAAATTCCTTGTATTTGCCTTCTAGCTCGCACTGGAAATGAACTGCAAGGTGACTGGAAGTGCCAAGTCATTTTTGGCACATATTCAGTGCTTATGTTGTTTACCTAGAGCCAGTGTGATTAGTTTCCTTCGCTACCTCAAGACGATCTAAGCTTCCTGTATTGAAGTTGAACCATCTGCTGCAGGTGCCTGCAGCTCCTTTTCTGTGTCACATCCTAATGTTTGGGGAAACCACACAAAAGGAGTGTGACATGTGGGAACTGGTGCCACCCGCCTCTGTTGTCTTCTCCTTGGTGTCACAAGCCCAGTGGCTGAATGAGGCTGATGTCTAACAAGAAACTGCTGCCAGTGCTGGGGTACCTGGTACAAGGTCAGTGAAGCCCAACTGAGCTTCATTAATGAGCACTGGCCTGGTGGAGAAAGAGCATTGGCAGTGGGACAGTGGCACTGTGCAGCCTCCAGAGCCTGAACCAGCTCTGCAGGAAAGGAAAAGCAACAAGTTAGTAGGGCAGTGGATTGCCAAGGCTGAGCCCAGCTTTGCTGACCCTCACTTTTTCCATCTCTCCTTCCCCCTTTATATGCCCAAAAGCAAATGTAGGGAGGAGAAAGGGGTAGGAGGAGAAATGGGGATATAGAAAAGCTCGTGCAGAAGTGAAAGGGGATAGCAGAAGTGGAGAAAATGGATTGCATTTCATACCTGTGGATTACCTAATGTGCCTGGTCTAATTCCAAAGTTCAAAGTGCTCCTGCACAGAGAGAAAGAGGGAAAATAGAGGAGGCTTGGAACAGAAGCGGAGACCAGCTGTTAGGAAGGTGTACATGAGAGAAGTGACTGGTTTGAACAAGCCTGGCTGTCCTCTAGCAGGTTCTCATTGTATAACCAGAACACTGCTTGGTGTTAAAAGTTGCATGTATCAACCAGTCAGTTCTAAGAATGGGAATCATAATCAGGAAGTGTAATAAACCCCTCAGCTTTCATGAATCTCAAGCAAAAAAGTCTTGTAGGTCTGTGTTCATCCAGGATCCTTTCCTGTGTAGTAAATATGCCCAGAGTGAGGGCTCTTTGGAAGATGCTGCATGGACTCGTTGCAATGGTATTTATGGTACATTGTGAGTTAGAACCTGTGCTCACCACAGTTACTTTTCTACCCAGGTGTGAATCTCAAATAACACTATCCCCGACCTTTCCTGTCCCTTCCTCTGCTCCAGCATGTGTTAGTAGTTGTTTGTAGGGCTGCACCCACCTGGTGGCTGGGGAAGCCAGAAAAGAATACAGGGACCTAAAAAGACAGCTTTGAACACATTACAAGACAAACTTGACTGGTTCTCCAGGCCGAATCTTCTTGTAATTCAGTCTCTCTAAAGAGGAAGTGGGGAAAAAATGGGAGAGGGCTATATAGGGGAAAGAGCTGGCCACAGCTCCTTGTACAAAGTATGTGCTAAATACTGTGGACTTGAGAGCAGCATCTGGGGTAGTCTGTCTTCACACAGGGCAATGCAGGTGGGTTCTGCTCCGCTAACAGCAATGCTTTTCTCCCACGTGCTCTGTGAGGTCTCATGACACTCCTTGAAATGATACTCAGGGAGTACAATTCGCCCACATCATTTTTAGGTCTATTAATCCAGTCCTAAGATTGCCAATGTAGCTCACAGGAACCAAGGTGAATTGCTTTCACTTGAACAACATGACTTCTGTTGGCTGTTCTTGCTGTTGTTGATGATTCATTTGTTGGTTTATTTGTGGTTGAGTTTTTTTCCTTCTCCTGGAAGCATCAGAGATTGGCTCAAGCTGAAGGTAGGATGCTGGGTGACCAGTACGTCCTGGTCTTCCTGCTGTTCCTAAGCAAACTTCTTAGTATCTGCCCTTGACATTTTGTACTCATTTGGCAGCACTTGGTATTATTTTTAGTTTTGTGGTAGTTTCTACTGAAAACCTTAGATTTTTCCCCATAATGCTGGAGGGGCTTCTGGCACATGGGAAAAACCTTTGGGGGATTCCTCTCAACTTGAGTCCACACTTGGCTGTTGGAGGTCTGGAGGAAATTGTCCTTTCCAGTCTGTTCTTCTTTCACCCCCTTAAGTCCAACCCTTTTAAGTGAATGTTTTATGATCTGAAGCTGTTACTGATCCCGGCTGTTATCACAGATCACTTCAACTTTTCTATATCTGTTTGCCAAGGTGAGCTGCTTTTCCATGGTGATGTGTCCTTCCTTGCTACATTAAAGAGCTCTTCAGTGTTTCCACTATAAGTGTACAAAAAGACCTAATGTCTCCTGCTCTGCAGATCTGAGTAGATAAGAAAACCATGTCTATATCAAACATAAAATTGAATTCATGTAACTTTGTGAAATACAATAGTTACATCTTTACCTTGTGTAACAGATGGAAAACTTGCTCCTACTAAAAACATTGCTTGCTTTAAACTAATTCCTTCCATGATTTCTGTCTGGTAAAAACTGACTAAATATTATGATATAGGCAAAGAATACATCTCTGAGATGAAGTCTGGCACTACAAATGGGCACTACTTTAAGGTACAGCTACTGCAAGATATGGCATAGCTATATATATGTGTGTGTATATATGTATATAATACAAATGTATATATATGTTTGTTGGCTGGCTGTTGTTGTTGGAAGAAATTATGTTTAAACATGCTGGTTCCAAGTGCTTTAAAAACGAGCTTGGAGTAGGTATAATGTGTATTTCTTGAGGGTCCCATCAGAAAGTGTACCCATTTATCACAAAGACCATCCCTGTTGATAGCAGTGGACGTGCCTCTGGAGAGGACCATAAATAGCTGGTCTCTGTATGCGTGTGTATAAGATGAGAAACATTGTTTTGAATAGCTCTTTACATTCAAGCCGTATGATATAGTTCATTTGTCATGAGGAAAGGTTAAGAACGTTGCTTGAATGATAAGCCAGTTAAGATAATAACTGGCAGTGAAGTAGGATTGATGGTCAGTTCATTTCTCCACTGTGGGTGTTCAATAGTAGCTGAAGATTTCCAGCAAGAAATTCCTGGTTTCAAAGTTTGGGAAAAGCACAACAGGGAATGAAAATAAAGTTACTTGAATGAAGCACAGGTTAGTCTGAACAAAATACCACTTTTCAGTACAGGGACTGCGGGAATACTGCTGCTGTCCTTGAGTTGCCTGCTTCTGGAATGAAGGCTCAGCTCAACTTGATGAGAGTTACTGCTGCCAGTGCTTGTGCTTTTACCTAACATCTGTTTGAAACATTACTGCATTGCCAGCATCAAAAATGAGGTGAAATTTCAACTTTTACAGAAGCTTGATCAGCAGTAACAGGATAAATGTAGAAATGGAAGGAAACCTTCAAACAGAAGTGTTGTTGACTTTTTTTGTTTGGTGGTATTCTGTTTTGTTTTGGCTTTTTTTTTTAATGTCAGGTTTTGTTAATTTGAGAGTTTGACCTTTTCTCTCCCCAAGATGATGATTTTAACAGAGCTGTTCCATGCTGATGGTGCTATAAATGAGGGGAGAGGCAGGCATATCACTGTAAAAAACCACCACCAACCACCAACCAAATAACAAAGCTTCACTAAACCAAACCACCGCAAGCAGTTCTTCTCTCCAGCACTGCACAGTGATGCTCCTCCAAGCAGCCAGCAGATGTTGCACCTACAGCGCTGCTCATGCCTTCAGCATTAGGGATCTTTTATGGCAGCTATTCCTGGAACCCCTGAGAGCTGGGTGCAGGATAAAGAATAGGAAAAGCATGTTTTCTGGGGATTTTAAGTTTGCCACCTCAGTGCAGTCACTGACAGCTGCACTGTTAAAAACCCTGGGCTGACCTGACAGCCCCAGCACTTTAGTTTGAGGTGTTTCCAAACACACCATTCCCTGCCTGTTGCCTCAGAGGGAACAGATGGAAAGTGTTACCAGTAAAGCACATTTTCATAGGCTTTCTGGTTCTCTTTAGCAAAAACCTCACAAAAGTCTTCAGACAAATTAGTGCCTAAAGGTAGAGGAAGTCTTTAGTAGCAGTGGAGAACTGCTGACTCAGCCTGTTCTCAGAGCTGTGTCCAAGGGGACCTGCTTTCTGCCTTCAGCGTTTCCATGGTGGATGGTGATTCCTTCAGAATCAATTACATTACTCTCAAATGTCTTCTCAAGTTTAATGAGTCCAGTTAAATCCTAAGAGTTACTCTTGAGCTGTAGTTCAAGCAATGACAGGCGCAGCCAACCAAAGTCAGTATGTGACCCAAGGAAAGATTGTGCCAGATAAGGCTGAGCTCCTCCTGCATGTGCACTCCTGCATTTTCCTTCCTTTTAATCTCACACTTTTCTGCCCCGTGTGCTGCTGAGCCAGGCTGATTGGAAGACACAGCCTCCAGAGACAGGCGAGAGCCCAGCCTTTCACATGAGCTCACTACATCCAAATCAGAACAGCAAAAAGGCGGTCCTTTTATGGAACGTAGAGGCCCATATAAATGAGAAGAATGAAGTCTTGGAAGAGTATTTGTTTGGTAGCATGAGACTAATCAGAGTAGATTCGAAAGGTAGATGTTTGAAATTAGTCGAATTCAAAGCCCACTGAAGTCTCTTTGGCTTTAAAAAGCTTTGGATGGAACCTGTAGTGAGCATGCACCTGAGCTCTGGGGCTTGGGTGCTCGTACTGCAGAATCTGCAACTTCCCATCCCAGAAGATGTGGTTCCATTCTGTAGGCATGGAGCTGGTGCTTCTGGGAATGCCTTGGGTCAACCACTGGGGTACCAGAATTTCCTGGTACCTTGCCTAGAGCCATTACTATAACAACATATATTGGAACTTGATGGATCTTAAGGTCCTTTCCAACCCTAACTATTCTATGATTCTTTGATTTTATAATGTTAAGACTTTATTATTTATCCAAGCTGGTGAGCACAGCATTGAGTGAATAGTCCATCCGGTTTTCCTGGTCATCCTTGTGACTTCTGTTGGATTTTCTGAAACCATTTGTGAATGATCCATTTGCAATGGATTAAGCTAAGCAGGGTGCTTGCCAAAGGAAAAGGAAATAATACCTGTTTCCCTTTTGCTTGGGTCTTGCTTATGTTGAGGGAAAGAGGTCTTGATATTGCAAATGCATGTATCAGCTTAGGATTCTGATATTCCCATTTTCTGACCAAACCTGACGTGCACAGCAGAGCTGGAGAGTAGAGCCAGTCTTGTACTATTGACACCAGACAATGCAGGCTTAGTTTACTGAAGCCTTTAATCTGAATCTATTTATTTCAGCTGCCCTGATGGTCTCTAAACCAAGATAGGATGTATTTAGAAAGGTCTTCTGTGGCTCAAGTGTCTGGCATGGGTTTGATGCAGGGATAGCGGGGCAAACTCCTCTGTTTTGCAGGATATCAGATTGACTCTTCCTAACCTCAAAAGCTTTTTAGCTCTACCAGCCACTGAAAAGCCTCCAGATAATGCTGACTCCGTGTGGTACCATCTGGACTTCATTTGAATCAAAAGTCAGGATGGAAAATCCTTGGTAACGCTCAGACCCAAATGCCAAGGATGGAAAATCAGAACCCACCACACTTGCAAGAGGGCAACTATTCCCTTGGCCTTGAGCACCAACATCTGTCTATCACTGGTGAAAAACCACCCAAAGCTCCAGGCGTGTTTCATGTTGTTTTTTCCAGGGTAACCAAAAAGCCATGTGTGGATTATCCTCATAATAGATCAGTTGGCAGAAACAGAATTGTATGTGTTTAGCAAACAATGTATTTTGAAATTAAGCACGTAATTTTAAAGCTTCCACTTGGATATTTTTGCTAAAATCATCCATAAGAATATATAATAATCTTCATGGTCAGAAGAGAAGTTTATTGACTTTCTTTACTCCTTTACCTTGGGGTACAGGTACCTGGTGTTTGTATTTTAGCTGTGTTAGTTAAGATCAAATAAAATGGTACAATCAAAACCTGAACAACAGTATTATTCCCTGCCCATAGCAGGGGGGTTGGAACTGGATGATCTTAAGGTCCTTTCCAGCCCAAACCATTCTATGATTCTATGATTATGGAACTGCATGAATTAGTTATTTCAAAGAGACCTTTTCCTGAATGCCAGTCACTGTGGGTTTATTTGGTGGCTGGGAAAGGAAGTGTTAACCAGTATTTGCAGCACATCAAGTCCTACGTGCTTGCTACTAACATTGACAGGTTTCTACACCCTGTTTATATGTGGTGATGTGTAGAGATGGGTGAACTTTAAAAGGTCTTGGAGGTTCAATTCTAGTTATTATAAGCATGTGAAAGGCTAAATTCTTATCTGAAGCCCAGCAGAATCTCAAAGCCAACTGGGCGACTCCTGGGCAGAGCCTCCTGCTTGCCCTCTGGCTCCTACCAATGTGCAGTGCTCTCCAGACCTCCTGGGAATGTCAGAATGTCTTTTGGGAAGGCTCTGTGGAGCATGACAGGAGCAGAATGTCTTAAGTGTGGCTCTTTGTGGTGTGGCTTGTTGATGGAGGATGCTAAATGAGGTCTCACAGCTACATTGCTGAACTAGAGGAGGTGACAGGCCCAAAGGGACAGAAATGAAGCTCCTGAAGTATTTGTTGTGGGAAGTGTGGTAGCTACAGGTAGTTATTAGGGAAGGAAAGGGTTTCCTGGCCTTTCCATTTCACCCGTGGTGGTGGCCTGAATTTGGATAATGATGGCCTACCACCTCATGTTGTTATGCTGCCATAACACTGGTGGCTTGTCTCAGTCTGTCTGTACCTCTGGCTTTGGCCAAGCTGAGAAGCACTATAAGCTGAGTTGTAGTCAGTGTATGAAATGAAGGTGTTTCAAGCGTGGCTCATCCTTACAAAGAGGTCTTTGTTGAATGGTTGGTTGTGTTCCTCTTCCTTAGCATTAGAATGGTGCTTAATTCTGTGAGCTCTTCTCGTGATGCAAACTTGACTACACCCCCTTTGTTGCTGCTTTCAAGCAAAGAATACGTATTGTTCTCCTTGGTTTTAAAAAAGAAGCTGGACTTGTATTTCCAAATGCTTGGGAATTTGGGATGTCTCTAACGTTTTACTTTGATGCTTGCTGTTTGTGATCATCATGACTCATTTTTCAGCAGGAGTCAGAGATTTTGTCTGAAAATGAGGATCCCTTAGCATATTCTTGGTGACATCCAGATCCACTTCGTAAACATGCAGCCAAAATACATCATACAGAGGGAAGAGGAGCGTTAGTCAGAGCCTTGGGTTGGGAGTGGAGCTGGGAGTACAGTCCATGTCTGGCACAAGGATGCTGCTACCAAGCTGGGAAATAGTCACATTTCACAAGACTCAACTCCTTGTTGACATTCCAAGTATTATAGAAAAACAACAATGTAGTAAGTGTCAGTGCTGGCACTGCTTTGTCCAGCACACAAATAATCTTGGCTGATCCCCAAGGGAAAGACAGAAGAAGGCAGAGTTGAGTATTTTTATCTTGTTGGCTTTTATCTCATAGTGGAAAAAACTCTTCAGCGTCTTTTGTCTGCGTGATGTAGGTTAACATCATCAGAGCCAGGAAGTTTTCTGTTAATGTGAAGAGTTTATCAGGAGGATTATGTTATTTAAACATAACCAGAATGTGCCTCCTTATTTTTATCCGAGCCCATTGTATCTATGTACTGCTCTGCAGTGTAAATACTGTCCAAGAACTTTAATATTAGTTGTTTTCTAAGAGAGAGAACGTACAAAACTGTTCTAGTCATTTCATTTACTTCTTATCTAACTTTTCCCATCAGCCTATTCATAATCTGCAGTAATTTTAGCTGGATCTACTATTCTGATGTAGCTTTGTGGCATCCAGCTAATGTTGATCTCTGGTATGGCCAAGACCATTCTGCTCCACTTCTAGTTGAGTTAGGGAGGCCAAGTCGGAGCCTCCCTTTGTACAGAGCTGTTGTATCATAGATACAGAGCCTTTGTGTCATAAATACAAAATCTGCAGTAACTGCATGGGCTCAGCTGGATTGGGCCATCTCCACACTAAACTGAGCAGATTCTGACTGGGAGCCTCTGTGTGCAGATGGATTTCTGCTGTGGATTTCCTGGAGAACCCTCTGTAACGTCTGGGCTCTGTGGCTGAATTGCATGGAATCTGTCTCAAGTGATTTTTATTCCTCCTCCCACCCACAGCGGATATTTGTTTCTTCTTTGTATGGAGCATGTTTCCCTATGCTGTAGTATGATGGGAAGATAAAACAACTGGGGACGTTCTTGGTTGCTTGGTGGATTGAGTGATACAGACGTGCACCAGCGGAGGCTGCTCTTAAAGGAAGATGTTCTGGTGTTTGCATGACCCAGTGCGACAGCAATGCAGGATGACAGTGGCAGAGGAAGTGAGTCAGCATCCTGGGGGATGATGACCCAGACGGTGGTTCGGCACCATGGGAACAGTGCGCTTCAGGATGTCATCTGCAAAAGCACCTCATTAAGAAGACCACCAGAGAATGATGACAGCACAGGCCATGTTTTCAATTCCCTAGAGGAAACAGCTCCCACAGGAAACCTCCAGGCACTTATTTATGGAAAAAGACTTCATCAAAGTTTTGCTTTAGTACAGGTTTTTGATCAGTTCTCTTGTTTTCCGAGCCTAAAATCCCCCTGGATCTGGCATCCCAGCAACTCCGTGCCCCTCGAATAAGTGACATCTAGGAAGACTGTGCTTCCTGCTCTGGATTTGCAGCAGCTCTGCTGTGAATGAGGATTGAAAATCCAAGAGCAGCTGTTGCTCAACACTGCAGAACAAGACAAGGTGCTGGGTTTGGTCCAGGCCTGATGTAAGCAAGTCTTGCAGGGCTTGCAGTATTGTTGAATTTGGCCTATTCTTCTTCGGGAACGGATTGTGCTGCCTACTTGGCTGTCCCAGTCCTTCATCTGGAGCCAAAGGAGGCTAAGACTATTTCTGGAATCTGAAAGTGAAATCCTGGCCTTTTTTGACTCAATGGGCATTTTGGTGTTGACTTCACCGAGTATCCCAGATGTCAGGAATGTTTTCTGGTTTTGTGATTCTTTGTGGAAGAGGTTAGATGCTTTTTTCCTTAGCTCCTCTTCTCTCCTTGGGCATGAGGGACCTGCCTGGATTATTTTAATTGGCAACTACCTTTTTCCAGCATCTGTGGCAGAAATAGCTCTGTGCATGAAGTGCCAGGCTAAGTAGCTCCTGTTAAGTAGCCCCTCTGCAATCCTGCAGTTAACACTGGTTGTTACTGCCAGACCCCTCTCTGTGGGTTGTGTAATATCCAAGTTTTCGGTGGCTGCTGCTGTTTTACTCTGTGCATTTGAAAAACCTCCTGGAGGTAAAGCCTTTGTTTTGGGGGTAAAACAGGAACGGTAAAATCCTGGTGGCAGCACAAGTGAAGGCAAAGCTGCTGTGGGTTGAGGCAGGATAATAAGAACTTCAGCTGAGGAATCTGAAGGGAGCAAACAGGCCGTATTACAGTGCTAACACTTGACATTGCCTCTGCTGGTACTGAACCAGGAAGCATGAGGTGCGTGGGGGTTTCCAGCAGGGAATCGCAAAGAGCTCCGGAGCTTTGAAGTGGTTCCATACTGAAGTCGGTGTAGGAAGGAGGACATAGGCTTAGGAGTAGGTAAACTGGTTTCAAGTATTGTGCTGGGCTTTGGGGGAGCTGGATTCATTCCTGGTGCTCACCTGGACTTCTGTTATGGCTTATAGCAGAGGTTTCTTAAAGCATTTATGGCTCTGTGGACACCTCACAGATCATTTAGAGTCCCAGCTCTCGTACAAATCTGATGGATTTAGAAACAGAAATACTCCTGAAAACACTTGAAGAAGTCTTATCTTCTTCTTCCAGCATTTAAGTGCGTTTATGTGCTTAATATATCATAGAATCCTAGAATAGTTTGGGTTGGAAGGGACCTGAAAGTTCATCCAGTTCCAAACCCCTGCCACGGGCAGGGACACCTTCCACTAGAGCAGGTTGCTCCAAGCCCCTGTGTCCAACCTGGCCTTGAACA
>JANRGW010011867.1:0-72085 GCA_024733675.1 Psilopsiagon aymara
CCTTCTCTGCAGGGCTGCTCTGAATCTCTTCTCTGCCCAACCTGTAGCTGTGCCTGGGATTGCCCCGACCCAGGTGTCACTATGTGAGCTGAGACTGCTCTTTGTTCACTTGGCTTACAAAAGTAAATCTATAATTTGAGGGGAATCAAACATTCTACAAATGGTTCAGCTATAGATTCACTAAGGAATAGCACTTCCAGAACAGCAGATAAAAACATGCTTCATAAGCCTCCATTAAGGTGGTTTAGCTGGGAAAAAAAGTATGGAAACTGAAGTTTGCAATCTGAACCCCAAATAACAAAACAAGAAATTCAAAATTGAGACTTAGAAAGCTTTAATCACAGCGCCACTCTAGCATACTAGGAGCAGAAGAGATACCAACATAACCAAGCGGTCTGAGAGCCGAAATCTCTTGCCTTCATTGCTCATTTTGGCTTAAACATCTTTTGCAGCGCCATTGTGCATTCAATATAATAAAGGCTACTATACTTTGCCAGCCTATAGCCAATTCTAAGGGGAATGGGAGTGGACAACAAGTCTGAACAAAGCCATAATTATATCATTTCCCAAAATTCTTTTTAGCCAATATAGAAAGCACTAAAACTATATTTGCATCTATTGCATAAAAAAAAGGCACACTTTTTGTAAAGTAAATAAGCTGCAAAGGGACAACCATGAGACAACATCTGAAATTCAGAATAAACACCTAAATTTTAGCTATCCATACTTTTTGGGTTATTTTCCCTCTAGCATACTATTAGTAAGCAGGAGATAAAGGTACTGGTTTAACATCTAATTGCAACACCCAGATTCAGACTCAGCCACAGCTGTGTAAATGTAGAGAAACTCTCATTTGCCCATACAATTCAGACCTCCCAGGACCAGGATTCCTGTTTGTTCTCCTGTCACTTCAAATTGAAGAACATGGGTGTTCGTATCATCTCATTGAATTCATTGCACCCTTCCATCACTACTGTTTGTCTGATGTATAACCTCTGCTGCCGTTTCATATATGCAGAAAATGACTCAATTTTACTGATTTCTCTTCTTTCCAACGACCACTGTTTCAGGTGCCACAAGCCATGTAGAACCTGGCCTGAACAATATGGGAAACAAGATCTTTACAAAGAAATTAAAGGATGGTTTATAAAAGTAAACCATGAGTTAGTTATGCAGAGTAACTGAACTAGTACACCGTGCCTTCAATGTTGTTCCTACCAGTGACTTCCACAAAGAACCAACAATCCGTTAATAATTACTCCATATTATCAGACCCACTAGCATTAGTGACCAAGCAGCATCCAGCTTTGCTAGGAAATGAGAAGAACAGAGGAAAAATACGTATTTCACATTTCACAAGACTTGTAGTGACAGGACAGAGGATAAGGGCTTTAACCTGATAGAGGGGAGATTGAGTTGAGCTCTTAGGCAGAAGCTCTTCCCTGCAAGGGTGCTGAGGTGCTGGCATAGGGTGCCCAGAGAAGCTACGGCTGCCCCATCCCTGGCAGTGTGCAAGGCCCGGTTGGACACAGGGGCTAGGAGCTGGATGAGCTTTAAGGTCCCTTCAACATAAACCATGCTATGGTATTTCATGCACATACACAGATCTATATATTTACACAAAAAGGAGATAGTACCAGTCAATAAGGTTTAATACTGTTTGAATGCTGTGCTGTGATCAGTCTGTTTTCCCCTAGTTTTACTTTCCCTCTCTGTACATTAGAGACAGGAAGGGTTTGGAACATTTTCATTAGTGCAGCAGGAAACGCTGAAACTTCACTTTTCTCTTACATCAGTCAGCTTTTCTGGCAACTTCAAGCCAGTATGAACAACTACATTTCAGTTTCAATACCAACAAATCTTTACTTTGAGTACATGTGAAAAGAAACAAAGCAATACAAAACACATATGAGTTACCCAAGAGATATAATTCTTTTAAAATCATGCCTAATGATGCAATTACTGGCATGACTAACTTTTTTATAACTCATTAGGTACCTTTTTGGCATCAAGCCTATCTATTGGATAACTGCATAGCTATGTAGTTTAACTTCTTCTCTAGAGGAAAAGAGAACTGATTTACCGGGTTTTAAGACTCAAAGAAGAAGCAGACTAGCCCACAAGAGGTTTAGCTCCAGGCTTTCAGCTCTTTTCCAACTTTAAAAACAAACTGCCATTAGTCTACAATACAATCTAAAATTAGGAACGCAATCAAAGTCTCACTAAATCACAGCAACAGTCCAACTCAGCTCACTTGGGTTTATCTTAGTATGATAAACTGCTGAGCAGAGATGCTGCAATATACACTCGTGCAGTAATCTACCTACAGGGGAAGCAGTTTCTCCAGAACAGAGGCCTTTTATGACTTACAAAAATTACTTTAAGCATTAGCTTTAATATTGATGTGTCCATTGTTCATCTCGCACCTTAAAACCTGCCATGATTTTGACTTTGATACTATTTAGCAACAGGAATCTACAGATACTGAAATGCTAACTTTTAAACATAAACCCATTTTTAAACACAGGGTCTTTCATATTTTCTCAGTCTTTAAGTTAGATGAGCCAATGGCTCAGCTATTCAATGGCAAAGCAACTAACTGATAATGGCCAAAAGGTTACTTATTGCATATTTGAGATAATCACAATACTACTTAATTACAGTTGCTTTTCTGAGAAAACTGTACTTCAAATACTATTAATGATCATTGGCTTCATTTTATAAATCAAGTATCCAAGCAAACGGCTGGTGAAGTTACTTGTGTAAAGCTAGCCACGAAACTAAGTAGAGTTGGGAGATCTGGGTTTTGTTCCCACATCCCAATTCAAAGTCCTACTTACTCGATGGGGCTTATTTCATGTGGATCATTCAATATACTGCAATAAAATCAACTGCAAATTTAGACTGGATTTTATATGGCAGGAAAGGCAGGCAGGCAGACAAGACTGGTCTTTTCAGATACAGCATTCAGTATATTGGCAAAAATGGTGTTAAGATTTCTGGGCTCGAGCATGCTGAAACACATTTTAGATGCAAGGATTCAATCAGCACATCTTAATCTAAAGGCACTTTAAAAGAAGAGGCAATATGCATTGGTGATGTCACTGTCAGTAACGCAGTGCTAAAGCCCTATCTCTGCCATTGTAAAAGATGTAGATTGTGTTGATAAAGGGAACACCTCCAGCTTGCTCTTCTGGAATTTCATTACCCTTTCTCCCAGCAAAAGTCTGATGTTTCTCACTACTGGGCAACAGCCATTTATCTGAGATTTGTGCTAGAACATAAAAAGCAACAGCTGGGCTTCCACTACTACAGGGTAATATTTTTGGAAGGGTATCATTGAGAACAAGTCTACCACACCCTTTCACAGACCTTCAGAAGGATCAGCAGACTTGACAGGAAAAAAAGGGAAGGAGATGAAGGAGCCTTTGTCACACATGCAGGAGGAAATTCCTTCAGAGGCTCAAACTGTCAATGCCAATAGTAAAAACACAGTGATAGCAGTTTCTAGGGTAGGAACACCTTGATCATAACAACCTTATAAGGTAGGTCAAGGTTAGCTTCAGGTAACTGAGAAGTGAGGTTGTTCAAAAGCAGAATCCAACTGCCTACAGCCTGGTGTCCTTCAGCTGCTGGATGGAAAACATATCTGAAACTAAAAATAAAACAAATGAAATACATGGAAAGATGTGTCATCCCTTTTCCCCTTCCTAATGAGACAGAACAATGCTGGCTTAGCATCATTTCCACACGTAGAACAGATCAAAATACAGTTCATGTCACCTAGATCCACGTCACTTTGCCTCTTTAAAAGCAAGAGTTTATAGCTGAAGGGAAGCAAAGAGGATTGTCTAAACAGGCTTGTTTCATAATGATAGTCACTTTCCATTTATTTTGATATGCAATTAGTGAGCATAAGGATAAATCATACACAGCATTGATGGCTGCCTTTCTCTAAGAGCTGTAATGAGGCATACAGTGAAACCGCATCTGACTAGTGAAGCTCCTACCAAAGGCCAATGTCTTCCAAAGGTGAAGATCCAGCTATGAAGGCAACTCCTGGCTAAGGATACTAGAAAACAGGAGAGCCTTTGTGCACCTAAAACCAGTCTGATCAGAATTTTGTGCTGCTTAGTTGTTCTTCACCACCTCTATTTCATCAGTTTATTACTGAAAGGTTGGCTGTTTGCACACATTCCCTGAAAGGCAGTCTATTAAAAATTTCAGATTTCCACCAATATATACACATTGCAATCTGACATGGGACTGTTTGGGAAGGTAACACACACTTAATAACCTCTCCTAAATAAGCAGCTGCTTCCAGCATAGCCTGCTATCAAGTGTTACGGCTCTTTGGTGTCCAGCATGAACTAGATGGCTAGTGAAACCCTCAGATAACAGCCTCACACCATGCATTCTCCTTGGCAGCAACAGTCAGAGCCTGGATTGCAAAGAAGTGCTCTGAGAATGTTTTTCTCCTCCTGCCATTCCTGATGGGCCACAAGCACGGACACGCACCCAGGCCTTGTTGCAGCCCGCAGACATGACATAAGCCTTCCAAAACACGCACTGCTCCTCCCGTGAGAGCCTTCGCCAGCAGTTGCAGCTTTACAATGGCCACCAATGTCTCTACGTTTAAAAACATCCCCCCCTCCAACCAGAACAGGTCACTCCTCCGTACTTGCACTTTTTGTTAAGAGTCTGTTATATTTTCTGGATACTCCAAGTTCAAATAATCCCACAAACACAAAGTTAAACCTGAAATCAAAAGGCCAGTAATGGCATGCTTTAGCAAGAAAGGAAGGCATGCCACAACCTGATCCCAATTTTCTGCCCTTGAACTCTTGAATTAATTATAACAAATTACAGGGAGCCCCACTACAATTTATAAACACAATAAACTCCCTTACAACCACCTCTAATTTTATCAGAGTTAATCCAAATACCTGAAGAATTATACAGCACAGAACTTCAACATGCCTTTTAGAGTGAAAACATACATGGGGGAAGCGATATTCTCTTGTCTTCCAAGCCCTTTCTCTCAAAGGCCATGTTTAGTCTCTGCAAGCTGGAGTCCAGCAAAGCCAGGCCCTGGTGACACCACCAGAGCATTCATCTTTATAAAAGGCTGGAATGGGATTGCAAAACAATCAGAATCTTATCATATGGAAAAAAAAAACAACTGTATTTTAGTGTTTTCAGCTGAAAACCAACATTCACTGCAAGCATAATGCTGCACAAAAACACTAGAATAAAACCTTTGGGAACGGAGAGTTTGCTAGTCATGCATCCTTGAAAAAAGCCATGTGTCCACCTGGTTTGGGTTTCAAGCACATGCTAAAAGTGTTATTGTTTAACATAGCAATCCTATTGCCTTCAGACTACTTGACAGTTAAGCTTGAATACATGCTCAACTACGTGCACGTGCATCCTGAAGTGAGCAAAACTCTTGCACTTGGCTCCAGAGAGCCAAAGGTTACAATACACGAGACTTTTTTTTCTTATTAGCTTTACTTTCTTTTTTTGATCATTAAAACAATAAGGCAGGACTGAGCCAGGCAGATGAACTGCAGCAATGACACATACTGCTTTTCATACATAGGTCTTGAATGCCATAAAGGATGATGAGTGTTCTCATCTGCCATCCCACTACCAAAGGAGATTAAAAATACACAAACTGCAGTGAGAAAAGAAGGCCTCGAGGAAGAGTATAACTTCCCTTAATGACGGTAACACTGGAACTCAATCCGGATTGCCTCTTAAATCAGTCAGGTCCACGGGCCAAAGGGGTATCAAAGCCTACGAGAAAAATTCCACTTGCTAAAACTTCCTTCAGCTTTTTTGTGCAGTCTGTGAGGAAAACAAATACCAACAAAGTCGCACACGACTCCTGCCTCCACCATCACCCTTCCTGCAACCATGGGCTCCTCCGTTCACATACAGGCTCCCAGGACTTTTTTCTCCTCACCTTGGGCGCACATTGCTCTGGTGCAGGACTCTGAGTTGCCAGGGCTTTTAAATGCAAAGCATCATCTGTCTTGACAGCAAAATCAGGCAGACAACACTACAGAGCACCACTCCATGTCCTTTTGTGGAGTGGTTACACTAGCTATCACCCCTCCTTTGGTGAATGACACAAAACATGGATCCAACTATGAACAGGAGCTCCAACCACATATAGGCTTCACCTATATATATGTGTTCAATAATACGACATGGCTTGCAGCCTATGTGTCATTCCCCACAATTAGTCACATCCCCTTAACATCAGGTCTCATGCTCAGAGAGCAATTAATGCCCCCAAATCACTGGATGGCATTAAAGTAATGGCAGCTGTGAAGATCCATCCTCACAAAGATGCAGAAATGGAAAAAATAAGGCATGGTCATGTATGCTGAAGGGTACTGAACCTCATGGGGAAGAGAAGCACAAAAACCCCTGTTGGTCTTTGCTGACTTGGACCCAGGAAAGACTGACTACAGAAAACATGAGATTAGACCCCAAAAGTTAATAACAGCTTGGATTCACTTCCTTTACTTGTGTGTGTTGACTCAGTTCAAAATATGCTCTTCCCTGCCTTGAAAAGAAAACACAGCTAACCTTCAAGCTGTTTCCAGTGTGGGAAAAGGTGTTTTAAGTTACATATGGAAGCAATATGAGTCAACAGTTTGAAAGTTCTCCTGGTAGCTAGCCAGGTTAATGGCCAAGCAGGTTAGAATATCATGCTCAAAAAATGTGGTGAGTTAATTAGAACATATGTATGCTCTAGCTCATACTCTGCAACGCTGAAAATAAATAGATAACTCTTTAAAACTGGGTTAAGTACAAGCATAACTCTGAACTATTCTTCTAACACAGAACAAACATGAAGATTCCTGACTGTCCCATGCTCCCCATTATGCCACCTGGAGCAACAAAACATACTGTACGCCCCCCATAAGCCCTGTCTCATTTTTTCATATGTATTTTCAACATTCTCCTTTAGTAAACTCTGGAATGTTGTAAGTCCATCAGCCTTTTCTGGTTAAATGCACCACTGTGCACTGGTGCAGAAGCTGAACAGACTGGAACACATCTACCAGTGAACAACTGGTATGCATATGTAAGCATCCAAAAGCACATCACAACATGATTGGCCTGTGGGTGCAGAGTAGCAAGCAAGTGTATTCAGGTGTTACCTCATGCAAAAATCAAGTGAACATGTTCAAACTCTTCAGAATGTGCGCTTAATCTGAACTCCAGTAGCCTGCAGTGAAACCTCCTTCATGAATTCATGGAACACTTTAAAAACACCCTATCAGTAAAACCTTTAGGTTGTGTCACAGCCTTCATACAATTAATGCCTGAGAAAGCTTTATTTTGTGGAATTTCACCTTGTAGAGAGCTAAAACCCAGTCTATTCATTACTGCCATCTACAGCGATCTGACCTGGTGATAAGAAAACACTGCTTGAAACGGGACGCAATGAAGTTGCCACCTACCTACAGGCTGTCAGTAGAACAGATCATATTCGTGTGTAAAGATTGTTGAAGCTAGCTGTATTAGCTCACTGCCAGCAGAAAATGGGAAAACTCAGGTTGTTTTCACCTCCCAAAGAGCTTGGTGAGCCTAGTGTTTCCACAGGCATAGCTGAAAACAGTCACCCAGGCATCAGCAAATCACAGAACAAAACCATGGCCCAGGAAGTTCCAACATCTCAGTGAACGCAACCCTGCAGAAGCGAATGCAACTCTGGTAACCAGGCGATGTTGCCAGAGTAATACGTGAATCGGTGCCCTGTTGGGTGGGTAAAGTAGATCCATTTCACGAAATGAATAATTATTCTTTGTAAAAAGCTTCAAAACCAGCTGAAGATATCAAGTGGAAAAGCAGCTGCCAAAGATAAAGCAGTGAACCAGTTAATATCTCACTGCACAGGAATCTGCCATCTTCCGACACTGAGATTTCTGCCAAATTCTTGAGATTTTCAGCTGCATAAGGGCCTCCACACAAATGCTTCTTTTAAACACATTCAGAGACTTCAGACTGTACTGACATCCAATTGTAGCTCCTTTAAATTGCTTTATAACCTGCCAGCAAGGCAAAGAAATATTAAAGTTACTCAGCTCCCCCCCAAAAGGGCATGTTTAGAACTAGCTTTCATGGTTTCTCTGCTATAAGAGAAGGGGAAAAGTTTGCCCCAGCCTGCAGCCCAACAATCACAATTCAGTAAATTTATCTGAAGGCTGACACTGCTGCTGTAACCAAGATTTCCACTGCTATTGAATCTCAACATTTAAAAAGCAGTTAGAAACCCCAGTCATAAGCCTCTTTGCTCACAGGCTGCTGCTCCTGGCTTGACTCTCTTCCTGATGCTTTCAGGCTGGGGCTTCTAAACAGAAGACCAGCAAGATGCAGCTTCCTTTTCAAAACACACAGAAAAAGAGAGAATGAATCACCTGCAGAAAGTGATGCACAGCAGAGGAATCCTGAATCATGCTGTGGAAATGCCCGTTTCTTACTTGTTACACAGGAAGCCCAGAGCAACTGTCATTCTTGAGGCTTCATCAGGAAAAAATACATGACTGAGATAGGATTGATCCGTATCATGCAGACTTTTAAGCAGTATATCCCATAGCAACCTGCATTTCCCTAAGGAGGAACTGCTAGTCACTGCTACTGCGTCACATGGGAAGACCGACAGGAGAATATTAGCATCAATCTAGGTAGCATATTCATCTGCAAAAAAGCAGTGCCTTAAACTACACCAGGAGACAAGTCAGAAGCAGCACAGCAATCCGTGAGGTACACCATAATACTCACTGTGTGCTTAATGAATGGGCAACCTCATTCTGCAATGATATGTATTGTTACTACACCTTAAGGGGAGAATAAGGCAGTCAAGCACTTTGCAATAGCCTAAATGACAAAGGCAGTAGATTAGGAAGAGGAATCATCCTTTTCATCTTCAGTTGGGGAGATGCATAAAGGCTGACAGGCACTTCTGTGTTTCACAGCTAGGGATAACAAGTGTTTCCCATTTTCCACTCTCCTTACCCATTCTCCTGTAAACCATAAACTTGAACTGAACATCTTTTTCCCTATGGAAAGCAAAATCCCTCCATGACAGTAACTCTATAGGTACTACACTAAAATTTCACAGAAGAGGCAGAGATCAGACATTATGTATTCAGTAATTTTCAGAGTAACTGAAATTCCCCACTGTTAGCCACAAGTGAGGAATTACAAACAGATATTTGCTGAAAGAATTCACTCCTTTTTTTCACCCAAAAATGTGGCAAACATGCACAATGCCTCCTTCCCAAAAAGCCTTACTTAATAAGACCTTAATGGAACAACTCAGAACCAAGCTCTGAAAAGTTGGACAGGGCCTCGGTAGGGTTATCACAAGTGAAGTGGGTGATAAGCTGCTCCTTTTTCAGAAGTAACCAAGCATCACTTGCCCTGTACTTCGAAACTGTACCATTTCATGTAAATGTTCTTTCTAGTTTATGGACAGCAAGAGTTTATTTTCTCTTTATTCTCCTCAGTTAAGGAAGCAAAAGGAAACAGTTCTAGTACCAGCATGTTATTTGTTTGATACTAGAACTCCATAGGCTTGTTTATTTTCATAAGAGTGTATTAAAATATAAGCTATTTTTAGGCTACCCAATTACTTCTTGCACCTCCTCCGTGCTGCCACAAGCCAAGTCGTCTGCTTCATGAACCTATCTGTACTGAGGGACACGTGTATATACAACAACATTTATACAGATGTAACGTTAACAACACACACGCAAAACTGAACTGCATCCACTGTCACACAAAGTGCTTTCAGACCCTAAATATTCTCATCTGTGGCCAATTCAAAGGGGAGACATGACTGACACTACATAGCAGCTCAGAATCAAGCCCTCTGATACAGTTTGAGACCACTGGAAACACTGAGAAGATGGTGTAACAGATGCCCTGAAGCACTGCCAGTTTTCCAGTATGTAGTAGCATTCCCATTTGAAAACAATATTGTCCTTACAAGATTTTTAAACGTTGTAATTGCTGCATAGGAAAGGCAAGGAATTACGTTCCTCCTGCCTTTGCTGCCATTTCATTTTCAGGTACAGGGAAAACTCAACTACTGCAATCTCTTCTCAGTGCTCTTTCTGAAGCTAGTAGCAATGAAGAAAATAAAAAAGGTATCTTAGGTTTAAAGAAGTTTACCCTTGGCATATGCATACCAAGAAATAAAGAGCTACTTCACCCCCAAACTTAGTGATAGTTAATTTAGTTCAACTTACCTTTCCTCTTCATACAATGCAGGACATCATGAAGTCTAAATAAAAGGAGTAATTCTGCCTTACAAGAAAGCAAAAATATCCCTCTACTTGCTCTTAGTTGTGTTTGTCTGTTTTAAGAAGATGACAATACACTAACAATCTTCAGGGAACAAAACCATAGAATAGACTCAGAAATCAAAACCATAGACTCAGAATCAAAGGATAGTTAGGGTTGGGAAGGACTTTAAGATCATCCAGTTTCAACCCCCTTGCCCTGGCAGGGACACCTAGCATTAAACCATGCTGCCCAAAGCTCTGTCCAACCTGGCCTTGAAGACCGCCAGGGATGGAGCATATAGGTGCCTTCAGAGAGTCTTAAGTTCAAAGAAAGCAGAATGCAGTTTTCATGAGGTTGCTCTACTGCCAATTAGCAGCAAGATTTAAAAATCATTTAAAAATATGAGGAAGAAATTCTTTACTGTGAGGGTGGTGAGGCACTGGAATAGGCTGCCCAGAGAAGCTGCGAACGCTCCATCCCCGGCAGTGTTCAAGACCAGGTGGGACAGAGCCTTGGGTGATGTGGTCTAGTGTGAAGCGCTCCTGCCTATGGCAAGGGGGGGTTGGAACTGGAAGATCTTAAGGTCCTTTCCAACCCTAACTATTCTAAGATTCTGTGATGCTATGAATATGCAACCATATGTACATGTGGCACTGGGAAATCTAACAGGAGAAAGCCAAGGAGGACAGGATTGAAACAGAACTGATGCTGCAGGTTATCCCAGTGATCCACATAACACAAGTATTTCTTGCCAAAAGCAGTGAGAACAGTTTCCTCACAGGCTGAGAAACAGAGTGGTGGGTGTGATTCATCCAAACATGCAGCTTCATACACAAAGCAAGCTCCTCACAGGTAGAAACAGAAGCCAGATTTCTAGCCTCAGCAGCATTTCAGCTGTCAGACATTGCAGAATAAACTTTTAGGCCCACTCAAAAGGCTTTTGCTCCCTTGCAGGAAAGCAGAAGACTCTCTCTCATGTATCAGAAGTTGGTTTGACATCTAGAGCAAGTTCAAACTGCTTCATTTATTCCTTTTCTTGAATGATTATAAAGTGCCCTGAGTACCACTTTCAAACAGTCTCATGGATATTCAGCTCTTCCTTCTGGAATTCAGGTTCAAATCTGTTATATGCAATCCAAGGCACATTTTTAACATGGTGGCTTGCAGCCATGTCATAATCATAAGCTGTTTCTTCTTCAGGTGACCAGGAATAGGGCATATAAGTGAAATAAAGCTGCATCAGGGGAAGTACTCAAGGAGGGCTGATAAAGAAAGATGGGGACAGACTTTTTATCAAGGCCTGTAGTGATAGCACAAGGAGTACTGGTTTAAAACTAAAAGAGGAGAGACTCAGACTAGATATAAGGAAGAAATTCTTCACTATGAGGGTGGTGAAACACCGGCACAGGTTGCTCAGAGAGGTGGTGAATGCCCCATTCCTGGGGACATTCAAGGTCAGGCAGGAAGTGTCTTTCAGGCAAACTGACTTGGTTGAAAGTATCCCTGCTTATTGCAGGGGGATTGGACTAGATGAGCTTTAAAAGGTCCCTTCCAACCCAAAAACTCTTCTGTGATTCTAAGTTCAGATTGGATGTTAGGAAAAGGTTCTTCACTGAAAGGGTGGTTGGTAACTGGAACAGGCTTCCCAGGGAAATGGTCATGGAACCAGCCCTGTCAAGAGTTCAAGGAGCATTTGGACAATGCTCTTAGTCATATGGTTTAGTGTTCTGTAGTCCTTCATGGAACAGGGAGGTGGACTCCTTGATCCTTATGGGTCCCTTACAACTTGAGATATTTCATGATGCCTCCTCTGTCCGCTCTGCATATCTTCATTTTCTATCCATCTGGCTCCCTCTGCACTTCTGACATAGATGCACAATTAATGTACTCTCATCTATGAAGTTTCACAGGCCATGAATCAATCCCTCTCAAAGCCAGACTATTACTGAAGAGTGATATTTCTTTATTTTGTACAGTTAGGTGTTCCTTTTTCTCCTGGTTTTTGAATGCTACAGACCACTTGGAGCCACACCTCTATTTCCTTGCTGGTTTACCAATCAAGTTTGAGCTTTATTTTGAACATCTAAAAAAATCCCAGACTGAAATTCATATCATTACCTCAATTTCAAGACCTGCAAAGTTTAGGGAAAATCCTACCATACTCAATAAAAATCACAAGCATAAACCATAAAACTGTTACATCATTCTACCCAGGCACAGGTTATTTCCTCCCCCCACAAAATCTGAACCATTTCTGGTCTCAAACTATGGTAAAAACCATCCACATTCCCCAGCCCTCACGAGAATCATCAAGAGCTGCTCAGCATCCCATGCAAGCTCAGGCCACCCAATACAGGCTCAGCAAGCATCTCCAAGGGTATATGTGCCCAGATAGGCCAGGAAGACAGAAGTGCCTTTCCCAGATTTCAGTGCCTCCACCAGCATGACTGGCATGGAAGGATTCAAGCTGATCTAGCCCAAGACCTTGAGGAAGCTTTGGTGCTGTGTGTAAAAGGTGTGTCTTTATCATATCAGAAAAGCAGAAACTTTGCCATTCAAAGGGACCCAACAAAATGCATAAAAGCCCTCCAAAATTATCTGTTCCACTAAAATTGAACATACAGAAAGTGCCCATCAGGATAGTAATATATAAGAACACTTGAGTTAGCCCCAGAACATTAAATGAATATTATTGCCTCGTGATCAGATGTAAATGTGATCCTGCCTGATGCCAAGACATTCCTGTTTCAACATTTCTAACCACTGCCTTCAAAACACTCTAAAGCAAGAATGCAGGCTGAAGTATCCAGCACTGTATTTATAGTTATGCAACACTACTTTTTTAGAGCTGCTACATGTGTACTGCCCAACCACACACATGAAAACGCGTTCACTTTCTGGTCTAAAAGCTCAGTATAATGTAATAGATTAGATCTAGGCATCAAGAGTTCCTTAAAATATCTGGCACAAAGAGCTCAGCTTTCAATACCCAACACATACAGAACAAGCTCCCCATTCATGAAGAAAGGCAGCTGGGAGAAGGGTTTGCCCTCCTCACCAAATATTTTATAAACAGGGAATTAACATCGAATCTCAGGTCTGCCTTGAAAGAGTTCTTATTTTGGAGTCAGAGTTTAAACATCCACTGAAACACAGAGCCAAAGAGAATCAACTCCAGAATACTACTGAAAAGCAAAACAACACATACTCTGCAATAATACGAACACAAGGAGACTCAAGCAACTATTGCACATTATTTGTTGCTCTAAAAACACCATTAAAGCTAATTAAGGATCAGCCTGTTTACAACAAGTCAGGCTACGAGCCTCGTGCTATTTTTCCATGCTGCAGTAGCCACTCATATTAAAAAAGTCTATTAATTAAAACAAAACAATAATACCATCAAAGAAGCACCAAAATGCAAATACCCCAGACTGTCTAAGCCTGGGTGGCCACCCAGGGCTCTTAAGACTCATCCAGCTTGCAAGCAGCTCCAGAGCTGCTCCCCTGCCTGGGTTACAATGAGCTGCTAAGACTGCGAGGTAGCTGGGATGGCTGAAAGCATGGGGTGAAACACATGATAGCTGAAACACATTGGGTGTTTAATCCCGAATTCCCGCAGCTGGAAGGTCATCACTAGGTTACTTCATGACCTATCCACATTCTTGTCCAACAGAAGGCAGCTGAGACCCCCAGTGACTCAGGACTTCAGGGACTGCAGCAACAGGACAAAGAATAATGGGTTTCAACTTAAACAAGGGAAGCTCAGGTTAGACATAAGGAAGAAGTTCTTTACTGTACAGATGGAGAGGTGCTGGAACAGGCAGCCCAAAGAAGTGTAAGTGCTCCACTTACCACGCTCCACTGTCCTGTACAAGCTTGCCCTACCCCTTGACACCAGTTTCTATTGCTCTCTTCCATGCTTTCTGCACATATACACATACTTCTATGTTTCCTATGCTTTTATTTTATGTTTCCTATTTTGGTTTAGACTGCAATTGCCAGGTCTTGGTCCCAGTGCCAACTGTCTCGCGACTGGAACTGCACCATATCGCCCAAAACTGAGAGAAAGGCAAGCTCTGAGATTCATCGCTAGGTGGAAGTAGTTGTGAACCCCAGGGTGTCATAGAATCACAGACTAGTTAGGGTTGGAAAGGACCTTAAGATCATCCAGTTCCAACTCCCCTGCCATGGGCAGGGACTTCGCACACTAGACCATGTCACCCAAGGCTATGTCCAGCCTGGCCTTGAACACTGCCAGCGATGGAGCATTCACCACTTCCTTGGCAACCCATTCCAGTGCCTCACCACCCCTACAGAAAAGAACTTCTTCCTTATATCCAATCTGAACTTCCCCTGTGTAAGTTTTAACCCTTTGTCCTGTCACTACTGTCCCTAATGAAGAGTCCCTCTCCATAGTATATATAAAATACAGCAATATAGCAGTGATTGTCTTAATTCATGTGAATCTTTTAAAGTTACAGCCACAGCTCAATGACAGAGTTCTCTATAAACTGAAACATATATAAAATATATATAAATTTGGAAATAATCTGTTAGCAGAACGGAGCTACCCTGGCTTGTGCTACACAAGGATGCAGCCCAATGAAAGAAACAGAACTGACACTTTTTAACTGGTAATTTTTTAAACCGTGGGGCTCTTCTGATCATTAATCAGTAACAAATGACTGGATAGGAGGAAACGGCCTCAAGCTCCACCAGGGGAGGTTTAGATGGAGATGAGGAACAATTCCTTCCCCAGAGGGTGCGCAGGCAATTGGAACAGGCTGCCCAGGGCAGTGCTGGGGTCACCGTCCCTGGAAGTGTTCACACACCGTGTAGCCAAGGCCCTCAGTGCCTTGGGTCACTGATGGCCTTGGCAGCACTGAGGAGTAGCTGGACTGGAAGAGCTTAAAGGGCTTTTCCAACCTGGCTGATTCTACGACTAAAATCACATTTGTGTTGAAGAGAGCACTCCTGCTTCTTAGTGAAGATGCACAGCATCTTTACAGTTGGAAAGAGCTCTTCCTAGTGTCAGGAGAGGGCTGTGTGGCATGCCTTTCCTACACAGTGTGAGCAGAGCTGCTCTGTAACCACAGCACAGCTCATCAGCACATGCACTGTAGCTGCATCTCCTCCCAGAGAAGTCTGCAATGAGAAACCAGTTGTGTTCATTTCTCTGGAAGCTACATAGCCTGCTCCTGGATATCATCTATCCAAGACAGCAGGCATGCTCTGAAAACATGTCTGGAAGTACACCACAAACATCAAATGATGAAGGTTCTTGGGAAAACACACATTTGAATAGGGCAGTAAGGCTCCGTTCCTGGAAAACCAAACTTCCTCCTGCTTAGTTAACCAGTGACACTGAATGGTTAAATCCTGACTTAAATATCCAGATGTGAGAGATCAAAGTTTGGCCTCTTGTCTGTCTAAATACTCAATGTTACTACTTGCCTTATATCACTCTGTTCTTGCACGCTTGCCAGCCCATCCAACTTAATCACACATCTCTCTATTCCTCCCATTCTGTATGATAATTCTCTGTATGTTCATAGGGGAAAATAACAGAAGTGTCGCTGAATTCTTAAGAACCACTGACATTGAAAACAACCTCTGGGTCTACCAGAAGTATATTAACAAGCATGGCCACCCAACCTACCATAGTCCATCACTTCAGGCAAGCATAGACAAGGTCTGAACAAATCAGATGCCGCATGTAACGCTGTTTTTTCCTGACACACTGTAATATGCAGAATAACCATTTTGGACAATGAAGTCACTGCAATGCTCAAATCAAAGGTACACACAGATTTCTCAGGCAGTCACAAGCTGCAGGTCTAATCAAGCTTGAAGAGAAAAGCAGCCTCATTTATCTTAAACCTTAACACCCAAAGGAGTTCCACACCATCGAGCTTGCCATAGAACCAGGCTGGAAAAGAAGGATATGGAATATCCAGCCTCAACACAGCAATTAAGAGCACCATGTAAAGACAGTGGTGACTGGTGCAACATTCCAGCTGGCTGTACTTGTATTAAAAGCTAGCAACACAGGAGGATGTGAAACTTTAGCCTGATCAAAAACAGGCAAGCAAAGTAGACTAAAAGCCAAGATAAGCTCAAGTAGGTGAGACATTCAAGAAGGACTTTCTTGAGAGGAAGGAAAAAAAAGTCTAGTTTATAACAAACAAAAGCAAAAATAGTAGATTTGCCTGAACCCCTTTCCTTGCAAACATGAAGCAGTCAAACACTACTTTTCTCCCCCTCTACTTTATCTTCATGTGATTTAGTAATTCATACAGTCCTAAGAGTATGTTTCAGATGAACGCCTCTTTAGTAATTCTTCATCTAACAGTTAAATTAAAAAGAGAGGGAAAGGCAGGGAAATGTAAAGAAGTGTTTCCCTAAAAGACAAACAGAAAAAACAGCTGCAAGAAACGGTGAAGAAAAGGTTAAGGCAGCAAAACATGAGAGGAAATAAATGTTCTCTTCAAGGAGGGTGAATTTGAGGCTCATTTTTCACAGGCCCTCCAGAAAAGAGGCCTGACAGCCACTCGCTTGGATTTTCCACCTGCAAACACATTTATTCCCACACTTTGCAGGTGCAGCGCTTCCATTCCAAGCACTCCTCGTGTTTTCTTTCCCAGGGAAGCTGCGCAGCACGTTCTTTAGGAAAAATGCAGAGCTGACAGCTGAACTTGGGGCAAAACCCCAATGCAGCCCAGCGCAGATGCTGGGTATGTCCCTCCCTACATAGCTGTGCACAGCAACACCAGACCTCCTGTGCACAGCACAACGGGGACCCGTTGGTGGCACCCACACCAGGAACTGCTCTTGTTTCGCAGGGTTATGCCCCAAACTGGACAGCACAAACACCACTGGGTATGACTGGGTTCAGAACACATAGTAGATACTGAAAGCTTCTTCCAAGAAAAGAAAAAGGAAAGCCAGACCCAAGCACACTCTCATTCTGTCATAGAAGGCAAAGCAGTAACATGCATGAAGACAGAAGATATTGTTGAGAGTACCATAGAACTGGAAGGGTGAGGGGGAAGACCATGGATTGTCTGATACTTTTGCAGAAAGCAGCATCGCACCCACACTGTCAGAAAGCCACAAGAGCGTGTGGGTTCTCTGGGTTTGGAACAAGAGCTCAGTGGAAGCAAGCTTGTTTACTTTAGACACAGTACAAAGTGATTTTTTAAGTAGTAAATGGTTGAAAGGATGCTTCCTCTCTGAGGGCTTAGCAGAAAATAAAAGGTAGATTGATATTTCTAATCTATGCAAATATCTACTCTATGGGGCATCACAAAGACTTCTTTATATCAGACAGTATGCAGATCCCAGGTGCTTTAACTGTGCCAGAAGCACAGGCAACACCTCCACCTGCGATGGCTGCTCACTCCAAGTGCAGCTGGGTGAGTAGAAAGAGGTTGTCTCTCAGTTGGCTCCCATGAAGAGTGATTTCTGCTAATGTGCCAAGCCCCCCATACTCCCAACTCCTGCTGTAGCTGTCATCAAGCATGGAGAGGGGTGGTTTTGTTTTTTTCATGTGGTTTATCACAAATTCTTCTAGAAACTTCCAAATTACAGCAATGACAACATGGTGAAAATCCTACTGATGCCTTAAGAAATTATCATGGGGCTTTAATTCATAATTGTCCCTGGAAGATGTCTGTGAGACTGGGTGCAGATGGAATGCCAGGAGGAGAGGTGGGGTTGATGCTGGAGTCACTGAGATCTTGGAAGAGACAGGATTAAGATCAGGGGATATGTACAGGTGGAAGCCTCAACCCAAGACAAAAGAAAGTAGAAAGAGTAGGGAAAGAGGGACAGGAAGTAGGGAATAGCTCGCCTAGGAAAAGGCTCAATGCCAAGTGTACTACGTGATCAAACTGAAAGGAAGAAATAGCTCCATCCCTGTCAATGTCCAAGGCAGTGTTGGACAGGGCTTTGGGCAACATGGTCTAGTGCAAGGCATCCCTGCCCCATGGCAGGAGGTTAGAATTGGATGATCTTAAGGTCTTTCCCAACCTAGTTGATTCTGTGATCCTACAATTTATTTTATTGCCATTATCAGACAGAGATAGGTACTTCATCACTGGTGGCTCTTTCTATATGTTCCCCTAGGACACCCAAAGGAAGCTTGTGTCACAGGTCAAGAGCCACCACTGTCCTGAGCAGCCTCACCATTCACACTCAGAAGCACTAACCAAACAAAACTTCAATGTCCTGTTGGCACTTCTGACACTGTTCCAACGCTTAACTTAGTCTGAGGGAGAAGAAAACCCTACAGCACTAATGTTTGCTGCTTTAACCCAGGTCAGTTTTCTACAGCAGAACTACAAGCCACAGGGTCAGATCTGCCCCACTGAAATGATTAATGTGTCCCCCAGAGTACTCTTTGCTTCACTTTTTCTTGCAGGCCTCAGAGGTTGAACTCAAAGAGCTGCTAGCTGAATAAACTGCTCTGGCACTCTTGTCCTTGCTTCTTTCCCAAGATCTCACAGGCCCTTCTTTCTCACATTATCAGCAATACCTCTCACAAACTAACTGCAGGCGTCCTACATAAAGTCATGGCTGTGCTTGTGTTTATATGACAGGCGCCTGCAGCTCTACAGTCCCCAATAACCAGTTACATGGCCAATCCAGGTTACCCATTCAACCACTCAATAGCCCAAGATATGAGTGGCCTCCTCTGGGCTGCAAGCACTCACTGCCGGGTCTTGTCCAATCTTTCATCCATCAGTACCCCAAAGCCCTTCTCCTCTGAGGTACTCTCTATCCCTCCATCCCCCAGAGCCTGCATTGAATCCAGGAGCCTGCAGGCATAATTAGCATTTTAGGCTTCCAACAGTGATAGTAAAATGGAAAGAAGTTTGAATTTCCTAAAGAAATCATTATTGTTTCACCTGAATATGATCTATTTGTACAAGGATTCCTCCTGTCGGTCCCAAGGAACAGCAGAACACAAATGGCCCAGAGATTGTTCAGCTGAGTCAGATGGTCTTTCAAGTAAAAATGATTTAGGAACACTGCCTTAGAGTCACTGACCAACCCCACAAGTAACTCTTCTCTCAATCAACAGAACCTAAAAGTCTTGGATCACTTTCCCTCTTTGCAATGACAGCACATGAGGTGCAATTTCTGGAAGCAGGGAGGAATAGTCAATTCAGGACAAATCTCTCAAAAGCAGCTATGAAGCAAAAATCTATAACCTAATATATAATATTCAATACATAATATATAATACATAATATTTAATATATAACATTTAATATCATATATAAGCCATCTCAATAATCCAGTTCTTTGGGTTTTGAATACTTGTGGATTACGCATTTGCTGAAATTTTCTCTGAAGACTTGCCATCATCTTCAAGGAATATCAATCAACCCTGGAAATTCTGGAGTCTACTATTAACCAAAAGCCTGGACTGAGGGATGGATGTCACCTCAAGCTCCAGCAATGGCCAGGCAAGCTCAGGGCTGGAAATGTTTTCACCAAGAGAAGGTTACAAAGGCAACAGGTTCACTGCCAGCAGTCCTGTCACTTGCTCTGCAGCTTCAGCCTTTGGTGATGGATTGGTTTGGTGGTGGTGGTTCTTCAGCTGCCCAGAAGGAGATGGAGAGTCTGATCACAAGTTCTCCATTTAAGACAGATTTGCAATATATGTAAATATGAGCCAAATACATAGGCCCCGAGTGGTGAGCCTAGTGCCTACCTCTGTGCCTACCTAGTGTCATTGTATCATGATCATATCTAATCTTAAAAGCAACCAACCTCAATTTCAAATCAGTTCGCTTACCAAGAGCAAACAAGGAAAAATCCAACCTCCCCACCTGCCCATCTAATCACACTTTAGACTAAGTCTTTCTCCACCATTTGGTTCAGAAGAGTCCTCCATTGTCACCTTCAAACGCGAGATTTGATGCATCTACCTAGAATTGCACAGTTGAAAGATTCACGCCATCACATCACCTACATCATGTCATCACAGTAAAGCAATTCCACACTTTGGGAAATAACAAAAATCTGAACAGGCTATTCTGTACCTGGGAAGAAGGAACCCATTAGGAAGCTAATGGGTTTGCTACAGACATTTAAAGAAACATAAGGGGCACTTGTAAGACTGCAGCTTACATTATCAGTCACTTTCAGAAAGAAACCCAATTCAGCAGCCACTCCAACTGAGACTGTTTGTGAAGTGCAATTATCACTGAAATGTTTTGTTATTACCAACCTGGGAAGAATGAGCAAATATACCTCTGCAGGTGAGCTGTGAATGAGCAATCAGCACTGCAGGCTGCAGCTTGAAGAGATAATAGCATCCAAGTAGCTACAACACTACCTTGCACACAGCTAGGCCAGGCTTAAGCTGACAAAAGTGAGCAACAGGCATTATTGACTGCATGTGGAAGGATTCTGAAGGAAAAGCTATAAGGCTTCCTTCTCCCAACACATGCAAAATAGGAACACGCAGATACAGACAAGCATTGATGTTCAGTCTATTCCCAGGGAAACCAAAGCTTTATGATGCTTTCAGTCTACCATCTGGCAAGAATTCTACACATACAGTAGTCAAGGGACTGCTCGACAGCTGTCCCTTGAAGAAGAGAATCTGTCACATCCCACCAAAGTCAATTCTCCAGTGCTAAAAAAAAGCCTTTATAATACACAGTCTTCAGTATGAAAAAAGCAATACAAATAAAAACCCACTTTTTCCTCCACTGCCTATACATCTCTTTTAGCCATCATGGTCATGTGCAGGTCTGCAGCAACAGAACATTGTTTTCAGTGAGGAGGCTTCTGGCACCCCACAGCCTTCACCCACTTATCCCAGGCATTACCTTTAGTTGTGCTGATGCAACTCTGCTGTAGACCAGATAAATGAAATAATTTTGGTTAAAAAGCAAACAAGCCCACCCATTTAGGGCTGAGGTGGGCTTGTTTTCCCCCCTTTTCTTACATTTAAACACAGCACAGATGTGCAAAAACCACACAGTGATGTGGTTTACAAAAAATAGCCCCTCAAAATAGCTGCATTGTTACAACTGCAGCACAGGGCTCTGAATAAAAGAGCAATTCCCACTCGAGTTGTTTGCAAAGGTACACCCTGAATATAATTAAAGGAATAATGCCCTCTAACAATTTTCCTCCTTTTGTGAAGTGTAAGGGGAAAAAATCAGGAGTGGGATGGGCAAACCCCAGAAAAGATGCCAAAGTTCACTTTCAGCAAAGCACAGGTAGACATAAGAATAATGCACAAAAGCTGCATATAGAGGTCCTTTACCTATGGCTTCCTTTTAATTAGTAGTAGGTTACAGAAAAGACTACGTTCACTGTGGTCCCATTTAAAACTGGGCATGTAGTTATTACTCCCTTTATGTTCCTGCAGTTGATCATGTATAATCATTCATTGATTCATTAATTCGATATTGCTTCCTTCACCCCCAAACAGATTTAATTCGAGAGATGACTTCTCTAACTTCTCCCCATTTGTACAGTCATGAGGAAAGCAAAGAATCAGATGATACCTAAGCAAATACTGAATGCCAAAAACGGAGCAACTGCCTGTTCCCTCCCAGCTATATCACAATAGTGTGAACAGAGGGAAAGCACATACCTTGTTACCTCCTGCTGCAGTCGGGAAACGCTGGGCACATAGAACATCACCCCAAAGAAAAGCAAAGGCTCATTGGCAAATTTGTCCAGCTGCTTCTTTAGAGGTTTTTCCAGTTCAACCCAGCGGACTTGCTGGCTCTTGCTGAGAAACCAAAGGCCGAAGTAGTGTGTCTAGATAAAGAAAGCAAAGAGTGTCAGTTTACCTTGTTCAGCGAGATCACACACACGCTATCAATGACACAAATGCAAATAAGAACAGATGGCATTGTGTACATTTTTCCATATGCAAAATCAGGGTAATTTCTTTTTTACTGCCCTTTATTTTTAGGACAATCTTGAAGGTAATGACAAATTACTATTGCAATAAACTTCATGGAGTACTATCTGCCTCTTCCCATCTCTTTCAAGTGCACATGAAAGAGCTCTAGCTGACATTATGGCACAGGTTACATAAATGATTTACAGAGGGTGTCTGAGTGTCTTTTTACACTGAGCCTTTTGAACGGACAGCAAACACTAAGTCTGAATCAAAGCACAAAGGCTTCAGGAGATTCTGGATCACTGCAGCCAAATGACTATGTTCCAACTATAAGAATCAGAGTGCAAACCTACATGTATGTGTCAAAGCGTATTTACCAATAACAGAACCCAACACAGAACATGCTCACTCTTTTAATGCATTCACAAGGTTTTCTGATGAATACACTTAAAACATGCAGCAACACAAGTTGTTTGTTCTAGGCTTTTACAGAAATACCTGGTTGAAAACCTCAGCCATTTCCTATCATTTGTAAATCTGTAGTTACCTCCTGTATAAGCCACACAGGACTGTTGCTGGTGGAGAACAATTAACAAGGAACAGTGCTCAGAATTGGAGCTTCAAACATGACAAACAGGTAATAAACAGCTGAAGGAATAGCTCATGAATACATCATGAAGGGTTCTATCGAAAAGCTCTAAACCAGTGTATTTAACACACTGATCTACTACTGCAGGCAAATGCATACTGTAATTAACAGCAAGTACTACAACTACAGATCTGGAGAAAAGCAGAAAGAAGCATTCATATTTAGCAAAGGAACTAATCCCTCAGTTGCTTGGAAATCTGACTGCAGCCCAACTGTGAAGTTGGTTTCAACATCTTTTTCTTCAGTATTTCAGCTGAGAGCACCTGTAATTTCCAGCAGTGCCTTCATTATAAATTACCACGCTGTACTAAACGCTCGAATGAAGACACTGTAGATGCTAGAGGAACCCTTGTGGGCACCAAGATTTGAAAGTGGGATCAGTCCTGTTACTGCATATTTCTCTCATTTTATTTCAATAAAGTTTCTTGGAATTTAATCCAACTACTCCCTATTACATAAAGACTTTCCAGAACTTTCCATTAGATTAGATTAATCCTAAAACAAATACAATACTTATTGTGGTGTTATAGCTCAAGTGGACAACAGCTCTTGCACAGGCAGTCAAGATCCTTTACATACAGCATCACATTTTAAATAAAGATACTTGAAGCAAAGACTAGAAAAACCTTTATTTGCTGTTTTATAAAGCTGTCGTTTGAAATTACTTTCAATACATTCAAAAAGTTTGGCCTTTAAATCAACCATCAACATTTCACCAACTGGCTTTTCCAGAAGTTCATGCTTTGATATAAAAAGCCCTCAAGAGCAGCAAACAAATCATAATCATTACTCTTTGCAAAAGCCATCATCAACAGCTTGGCCAGAGTAGCATTTAACTAAGGTGATACCTAATTCAACTTGATTCCTCAGATAGGCCTGACAAGCCTACAGTGAACAGTGCTCAGGCTCTTCCTCTTTGAGCTCACTCTGGTACCTTTGTCGATGAGAATCAATATAGTGTATCCTAGTAGAACTTAAAGGTATCTTCAATAAATCCATCAATCCAGGGCAAAAATAAATCAAGAAGTCAGCATCTCCCATTGGATAAATTTAAACCAAACCTAACCAATTCAGTGATACATGTCTAATCTCCTTCTGCAGCCATCACTGGATAAAAAGTTCTCACTGACAAGCTCCCCATGATAGTAATTAGATTAAAATGAAGGCGGGAGGTACAGCAGAGATGGCAAAAGAAAAGAATTCACATGAAAGCAGAAAAAAGCAGTGATTTTACCACCTCAGAAGAGAAGTCCTTAAATGCAGAAAATCTTTAAAATCACTGCAGGGCAGCTCATCTCAGCAAGAAACAGTGCAGAGCTGTGGAAACAGATCTTCCATGTGATTGTCAGAAGTAACCATTCACACCACTGAGGACCCAAAGTTGCCATGTCAAGCACTTGTAAAAGATCTAGCAACTAAAATGATTTGGAGCCTGAAGTCTTAAAGAGTTACTCAAGGGATTATGAGGGTGTTGCAATTAAACAGCTCAAATGAGCATAGGAGGGCAGGAGGACAACAAAAGTTTAGATTTGCTACAGAAAGGCTCTTCAGGTACCAAACCCAGAATCCAAAAGTACTTCCAAGGGTTAAGAACAGAAGGGAATGCAGTGTCCAAACTTCTAGACTCCAGCAGACACAGTGGACTGACCACAGCAGCATGCATTTCATGCAACTAAAAGATGACTTCTCTTTGAAAGCAGCCTGGAGAGGATCAAGCAATTGCAGATGAAGCACAGAGACTGCTGAGAAGTGCTTGAGACACAGAAGCATTTTGGAGCGGCCAAACCAACCATAACCGACAGAGTTACGTGATTATCAGCTCCTTACCAACACAAACTTCACTTCCTGAAAACGTCAGCATTTTTAACAACCCACAGTGGGAAAGGACTTGCGTACCCACTACAGCAAAAGCCTGAAAAGATGCTATTTGCTAATAACATGAGTAATGCCCAAAGAGGAACAGAGGAACATGGCACTGGAAATGGCTGGACCATCAAACCTAGTATGCTATCACAAGGCATGGCTGTCCCAAAGGCCTTACACAATCTGTTTCATGTGTTGCTATACATTTCAGCCCACAAAATATTTTTAGAGTAGAGATATTCCACAAATTAGATGAGGGGATATAAAAATAGGATCTTTTCCTCTGTAAGTAGCTGATTGAACACCAGGTTGATTCCAAAAGCTGGTCCATTAGTCCATCTGACAAAGTGAACCACTGACTTCACTCCAGTATTCGCTGAGTCTATACCTATCCCTGACAGGCTCTGAAGTTCCATGGGCTGCTCTAGCAAAGTAGCAAAGAAAGTGAATGATGCTTCCAGTCACAGTTGACAGACTGATGATACACCCTGAAGGAAAGCTTTTTTTAGTGCTAAACGTACGCACACACATTCATCTGACAAAGTTCTTCAGCTGCTACTGCTTTTGGTCTCCTTAATCTGCAAATACACAGAGCTCTGTTAGAAAAGAGTTTACATTCATTTTCCTCTCAAGGTTTTAAAGTCTGCCTTACCTACCACGCATGATTCCGTAAGTGGCACAAGGAAACTGGCTTACACTCCTCCAGAACCTGCAGTCCTCTGCTAAAGCAGCAGAGGAGAACCAGAGCCCCTGCACATGGCAACAACTCTATGTGAAAAGCTGATCCTCAAGATACAGTGAGTCAGGAAAGAAATCTGGATACATAAAATCTGTGCTGAGAAGTCCTCAAAGAGATGACATTATAGCTGCCACTTGTTTGGGGCTTAGCTACAGCACCAAACCTAAAACTACCCCTGCCTTTGTCAAGCAAAACAAGTGGAATTGTCAAGAGCAGATGACAGCCACTTACTAAACCAGCAAATCTCATTCAAAAGGATCCAAGAAGACAGGCTCAGTGTTTATTAAAGCATCTGGTTAAGCAGCCAACTAAATATTTATCCTTGATGAAGAGGCAAAGTTCCAGCTCCTCTGGGCTAAAAGCATTAAACCCTGCTATCCCAGGGCTCTCACACCACTTCCAGCAGCCAAGTGTTCCTAGAAGGTCTCTTGTCCAAATGCTACCTGAGCCCCATCCCATCTTTGCAGCAAGACAAGTCAAACCAAGTCTAACTGCAAGGCAACCTAGCTGACAAACACAGGCTTTCAGGAGGACACAAAAATCAAGGCCAGTACAGCAGCAAACAGCCAAAGCAGTCAGCATCTGCCGGAGGCGCTCAGCCCACCACCATCCTGCAGCACCGCAATGCTGGAGGTACCATTAGGAAATAGAGCTTGAAAAAACAATTTTGGCTAGAAAGGACCTTCTTCCCATCACAACCCCCTTACAACACGTCAGCACATTCCATCTTTGAACTTCTTATCATTTTGCAAATTGAATTAAAGGGAACAAAAAGGAGAAAGAGACGTGAAGTCTCACAACAGAGTTGTGCAAACTACTCTGCTGTTTCAAGCAGATTCACTTCGTTTCACTTGAAGGGAAAAATTCCATTACATTGGGAAAAAAATATCCTTTTTGTAATCTGTGCATATACATAAACCAGCATAAAATGACATTTCTGACTTCGTCTTTTCTCTTTCCCTTCTTCTCATCCTTAATTTTTACATAACACCGGCCTAAACCTCATTTCATTGGAACCAGCAACTGCTCAACTAGGAGACCTGATGCTTTGTAAAGAGCTTTGCTGAAAAGGATAAACCCAGGTTTTACAGTAGTTACACAGCTACACTTCTACTGACCTACCCCTGAACCCTGACTCAGTCAGGGAGGGAGCTGCATTCCCCAGAGATCAAACAGAAATATGCATAATCCATTAGATACTGTTTTTCAGTCATGTGTATCATGACTGACAGTCCATCACAACAATGCCTACAGTAACGTCAACCAGTTTGGCTTTTTAAGAGGGGTATGTGGACAGAAGAAATCATCTTGACGGATGTATTCCTGACATGAAGGCAAAGCATCAAACAAAAATTGATCTTTTCTTTTAAGAGAACACATATGAAGGACATGGAGCTGTTGGAGCAAGTCAAGAGGAGGCCACAAGGATAGTCAGGGGCTGAAGCACCTCCCATATGAAGACAGGCTGAGAACATTGGGGCTGTTCAGTCTGGAGAAGAGAAGCTGCGTGGAGACCTCAGAGCAGCTTCCAGTGTCTGAAGGGAGCTACAGGGATGATGGAGAGGGACTCTTCATCAGGGACTGTAGTGATAGATAGGACAAGGGGTGATGGGTTTAAACATAAAGAGGGGAAGTTCAGGTTAGATCTAAGGCAGAAGTTCTTTACTGTGAGGGTGGTGAGGCACTGGAATGGGTTGCCCAGGAAAGTTGTGAATGCTCTGTCCCTGGCAGTGTCCAAGGCCAGGCTAGACAGAGCCTTGGGCAGCATGGTCTAGCGGAAGGTGTCCCTGCCCATGGGAGGGAGTTGGAACTGGATGATCTCAAGGTCCTTTCCAACCCTGACCATTCTGTGAATTTATGAAAGAGGTCAGTAATTCCCTTCTCTAAGCACTGAAAGGAGCAATGGATGCTACCAGAATTAACCAGAAAAGGAGATTAAAAAAAAAGACAGGCAACAATTTCTGTCAAAAACTGCTCTCCTGTAGAAATCTGAACCTTACAAAATAGGTTCAATGTTGCCAAAACTTTGTTTGGAAAAAAAGAATAAGCAGGGAGGGTAATGAAAGAAGGGGAAAGTGTTCCAGCAACATCAAAGCATTCTCTTCTGTGTTGTTAAAGTATTTTTCATCTCGAAACACAAACATTTTGTGCTGACATATTTCTTTTTCCATGACAGAAATCAATTTGAAAATGAGAGACACCAAAGCAAGAGAAAAAGCAAATGGAATTGAACACTGAGCAGAAAAACCTTTTGCTGCTCTACTGTCCAATCTCTTTTCTAGGGAAAACTTTGATAGTTCAGGCCTTGTTCCCAAGTGGAAAAAAAAACATTCTGAAATCAAAACATACTTTGTGGGAAAGAACGCTGACCCACACGGAGCTGTTGTCACAAACTGAGGTGAAGCTCCAGAGAGAGCCATTAGGCCCCAGACTTCTACTGCACCAACAGATACAGGTTCAAACTTAAACAGGGGAAGTTCAGACTAGATATAAGAAAGATGTTCTTTACTGTGATGGTGGTGAGGCACTGGAATGAGTTGCCCAAGGAAGTTGTGAATGCTCCATCTTTGGCATCATTCAAGGCCAGGTTGGACAGAGGCTTGGGTAACAGAATCCTGTGTGAGGGGTCCCTGCCCAGGGCAGGGGATTGAAACTGGGTGATCTTCAGGTCCTTTCAAACACAAACCATTCCATGACTCTTTAAGCCCACAAGGAACACAAAGAGAATCACTTCATTCATTTAACTCCTTTTTGCACTGAAGGGAAGGACCTGACCTCTCTGTGAAGACACCCTAAAACAGCACCAACAGAAGAAAAAGGATATAAACAAAAGTGGGGAAAAAAAGTAATTTCTGGGAAATCTTCATCTCTAGAAGGGAAAGGGGAAGACTTATTCTGCCAAAAATCCACATTAAATCTAAGAAAGAAAAATCATTATGCAATATTCAAACACTGCCCTATTCCTGACTACTTTGTGCACACACAGAGTGAGATTCTTTTCTCACTCTTTATCATTACTGATGTACAAAAAGGGATTTCTGTTTGGTTTTCACCTGCTCTAGTTATTTGTATGCCATATTCCAGTTGCTAGCATTACCGTTAATGTCTTACATTTGTTGTTCCACTGCTGTGGAACAGATGATAATGCAGCAACTTCCAAGCGTGGTTTTTAACTTGTGATTTGCAAAAGCCTAGAAGTATGCAGGATGCGTGCAAAGAGTCCAGAGAAAGTATGCAAGAAAACATAGGTCATTTGTGCCATGCATGTTGGAGAGAGATCTAAAAACATCTCAACACTCAGAATAACACTGAACTCTACAGCAACAAGTAGAAAATAAAAGATTTCAGTCTTTAATAAAGTAAGGCTGAGTTTATTCATCCTTTTCAGAAGTGCTGGAAATGTAAAAGAAGCCTTTCAGAGTTTTACAAGTGAAATATTTCAGTTAAACAAAATGAAGGAAAACTCCACCAGTCTCAAACTGTTACAAATTGCCCTTGCTGTTAACACAACTGTTGCTTCTCTCTGAAACAAGAATAGGAAGGTGGACGCTTAAAAGCCAGTGACTCTCTCCCATTGGCACAATTCAACCAACAGCATTGGTGAAACCAGGGTTACATTCAGTTACAATTCACTGTGACTTGGCCCTTGGCATCCCAGTTCAACAAGTAACACCCATAACTTCCTAAAAGAAGAAGAAAGCTCATCTTCACAGTACAAATTGCTCTCGAAGCTCTGACGAATGATCAGCAGCCCAAAACCCCGAGTGCTGTTCTGCCTTCAGTTTTCATGCAGCCAAGGTGTGCTTGCCCAAGCTCCAGCTCCGCAAATACCAGGATTCAAATCAAGAGAGCGCCCCAGATCAAAACAGGTCAGATTATACAATGACAAATGGTCTTTCCAGAGATTCTCTCACCTCACGTAACTCCAGCCTCTGAGCGACAGCTTCCAAGCACTCCTGCCCCGTGCTCTCCACAGAGAGGGTGCATTCGATCACATTGCTGTCCAGCAGACGGATCCTTGTCACAAAGCAGTTCTTGCTCAGGACGTTGTAGCGCCTGGTCCGTCGCAGCTTCAGCCCGAAAGGCATGGCTGCTGGCCTGGAAGGTCGCCCTTCCCTGTGTTCTTCCCAGAGTTATCAGCACCCTTGTCGACTGGCCTTAAAGGCTTCTTCAAGTGCCACGACTCTCCTCCAGAAATAGAGGTAGCTGTCCATTCCCAGGGAGCGCTTCAAGGGATTCCTGCAACACATATACAAATACATAAAGTGTGAAATAAGATGCTCCTAAAGTTCAGTACAAAAAAGCTTAAAGGAAAAGAGTCACATTTTAAACCATTAAGTAAACACCTCCACGCACAGGACTGCCAGGCACTTAGTACATCCCCCAGAAGAACACCTCATGCAACCCATCTTTCAAAATTCTCTTTTGGCACTGAATGCAAAGCACAGATTTAATTGCAAAGCCCTTCTTTGAGAAGCTCAGAACAAACAGCAACTCTCCGGGGCAGGCATGCAGAGGTGCTAACTCTCCCACCATTACCCCCACCACAGGGGTCCATAACATAATCTTTAAGTTAAGTTTTGGTGCCTTCAGGCCAGCTTTGAAAGCTAGCTTAAAAAAAAAGAAAAAGAGAAGGAATAGAGGCATTTAAAAGAGGTGCGATTCTGAAAGAAGAAAGGCTGGCTGCAGTCAGCAGGAAATGCACCTCAGAAAAAATAAACCCCCAAGTATGCATGTGAAAGGCAAGAAGCATCCAAGCCATTTCAGAGAAGGCTCCTCTGATGCAATCCCTGACATGTTGCTCACATCCAGCTCCAAAGCTGTTCTGTATTTCACCCTTTCAGGTGGAATGAGTAACTGCAGTCAGACACCGCGATAACACTCGGTGAGAGGAAGAGAACACACATTCTAGATACTGGTTCTAATTACTACTCCTGATATCTATCAGAGAGACACGCAACTGCGAAGCCAAAATACAAATTAGGCAGAAGAAGTAAAGATACAGAAATAAGGACATTTAGGAAGCTACGATGCCCATCTGTGAGATCCACTTCTCTCTCAAAGCTTAGTTAGGAGCAGGTCCAAGGTAAACCAAAAGAAAGCTTTTACAGCTTTAAAATGTCACTTTTCACATGCACAGAGGACTGAAATAAAAAGCAAACTACTTGCTACCAAGCCTTCCCGGTTCCATTTGAATATTCTGGAGCAAGAAGTGAAGGGTCACGAAAGCTACCATTTAAAAGGCCATTCCTTGTAACAAATAGGACTGCAAACAAAAGCTAGCTCCCGTTTCCTTGCTGCTTAGGAGAAGGCTTGGAAAGCACTGCCAGCAGAATACGCATCATTTAGCCCAGTGTGACGTTTCAAACAGATATTAGTGCAATGCTCACGTGTATCATCTGGCAGAGAACTGCATGACTCAGTTATTTTCACTTTTTACTGCATATAGTTGCTATGGAGATCATTAAAAGCAGCCCAACTGACTACAGGGATTACCGTTATACTAGAAACAGAACTATCACATATTTAATTCAGTGTATTTTCCAAAGCCAGTATATCCTCACATTTATTAGGGGGTTAAAGCAACACAAAACAAGCCCCAACACAAAGAAAGAGAAAATCAAAAGCAACCTCTCATTTAGGTGTGAGACTACCCTGGTAGACTACTAGCTTCACCAGAGCAAAGCCTAGAGACTTTGAGAAGGGACACGTGCTATTTGACTGAGGTGCAAACAAACCTATCACATTGTAGTTTAATCTCTCATTTTAACTTTCATGGGTACAGAAATACATATTATTTTTATATGACTGCAAGAGAGAGCTGTTACACCTTGCATTTCTAACATCAGAAGCCATCCAAGACACATGAATACATCCTCACAACAACCTGGTGACCCATGACTCAAACAAGAGGAATTGAAACAAACATTAGCCAGCTTGTCCAACATCACTCAGGAGAATGGCAACAGATCTGGGTACTAACACACAGGCCAGGCTAGTGCTTTAACCCCTAGTCAACTATTTGGCAAATATCTTGCTGACAAAACTATCCAAAACTGCAGCACAAGGTTGAAGAGTGGGAAGAATGGAAGGAAATTGCAGAGAAGGAAGGGTGTGGAGAGATAAGACTACATCTTATCAAGAACAGCATTTGTGTTCAGTCTCTGGTTTTGCAGATTATTCTAAGCCAGTTTTAGCTAGCCTAAAAACACCCCTTATCTTTCACTACTGTTAGCTGCACACATGTATTTGCAGAGCATGAGCCATCCTCTATACAGCAATTGTACAGTTAGTAGCAGACTGAAGATGTTCTTCACTGTGAGGGTAGTGATGCACTGGGAAAGGTTGCCCAAAGAAGTGATAAGCGCTCCATCCCTGGCAGTGTTCAAGCCTAGGTTGGATGGTTGGCATGGTCTAGCATGAGCTGTCCCTGCCCAGGGCAGGGGAGTTGAAATTGGATGACCTTAAGGCCCTTCCCAACTCAAACCATTCTATGACTCTATGAAATCAATGTCAGTTTACAAAAAGTCAATGTGATTGGCCTTGCTGACCAGGCACATGGAACACTACAGCTCTCACAGGATAAGCCATCCCAGAGGACATGCGTGCAAACACGCTCTTATGGAATAAACCCGCTAATTCTTGTACAATGGTAATGTTGGCATGGACTGCAAATTACTCTATCATAAACAAGGCCAATATTCCCCCCCCCTTTTCCAAAAGGGGTGAAGTATCAAGAGTTTTCATTTAACTCTGCTGAAGTTAATGAGTCAGACATACAGATGGGATAACAATGCACTTTGTGCAATAGGGTTTGGGTTTCTTTCTCATTTCACTTAAATAAACATGAATGCTTGATGACAGCTCTTTCGTACAACTTCTCATACTTAGTTTCCAGTTAAAGAATGAATCAAGACAACCCAAAATGGCTCCAATCAGCCCAGCCTGTAGCAATGATTAATTTTCAATCCAGTGCACATGTCTAACTCTGCTGCTTACACTTCTTCTGGATGACCAACTTCCCACTCGGGTTTTCTGGTAAGCTTCCTACAGAAGAACTCAAAGGCCCTAGTTACACACAGGTTCCTAAAGCAAACAGTGTTTTTGTTTGTATAAACTTAAAAGCATCAGGAGCATCCATTTTTACTCACAGTTATTTCATAGACAACTGAGAAAAGAAGATGATGGCAAGAAACAGAAAGGTTTGGTCTTTCAAGCGAAGGATTATTCCATTACAGGATCTCCTTTCCTGGTTAAAGGATTGCCAAAGAGTGGCAATGTCTCTAACGAAGTTAACACAACTACGCAGGTGTCCATAGCACTTCTCAAACACACACTTTCACTTAAAACCAAATAAAACCAGTGAAACTACAGCAAGCCTCTAAACAGCTCATCAAATAAACATGAACTTATTCTAATTCTAAAAAAGGATTTATTTCAGGTGTGAAAGACATCAAGATGGCTACTTTGAAACTGGCATCTTCTACTTAAGGATTTCTTTTTCTGAAGAGAAACTAGACTGAGCTCTTAACAAGCTTCTGGGTCTTTTCCATTATTCTTTTTGTTTCTTGTTTTGATTATTTTGGATTTCTTCCACTGCTAAAAAGCAGCTTAAAGATGGAGCCTGATACAAAACACCTACATTTTAGCTCAAGACAAGCTTACCTATCTCGTTCTACCTCACGTAAAAGCTTTATCAGCATACTGCCTGTCCAAATGCAGCAGATACAGATGTATGATCTCTCCAATGGCATTTGAGTCCCTTATAACACTGCTGCATTTTGCAAGGGGAGAAAGAAGAAATCACAGAAGCACAGTTCGGGTTGGGTTAGAAGGGTCCTTAAAGCTAATTCAGTTCCAACCTCTGCCTCGGGCAGGGACACCTTCTACTGGAGTAGGTTGCTCCAAGCCCTGTCCAACCTGCCCTTGAACACTGCTGGGGATGGGGCAGCCACAGCTTCTCTGGGCAACCTGTGCCTGCACCTCAGCATCCACACAGGGAAGAGCTTCCTTATGTCTAATCTAAATCTCCCCTCTTTCAGCTTGAGGCCACTGAGTACTTGTGCAAGAAGTCCTTCCCTGGACAGAAGAGTCTTCAGTTGTTACCACTCCCCCATCATTCAGCAACAGAATACAGTTATTCACACATGCAGAGGTAGGAAAACACACTCATCTTTTATAACAAAGAATATCTCCTAAACACAACCTGGGCACCAAACTGAAACACCATCAAGCTGCAGATGGCACAGCTGTAATGGTTGGGGAAGGAAAAGGCTAATCGTGACCTGGAGCAATAGCAGTACCCATCAGCAACCAACCTAATCACAACCAGTGCAATAGAACTACCTATCAGCAGGGCCAGTTCTGCAATAAGAACTAGGTCAGATTCACACTGTGACATGTAACACAGGATTACCTCTGATTTTTAAGAAGACTTACTTAGTTTCTGTAGAAAATATAAAACTTCCTTATGGATTTAAATTTTCTTTAAACTGGGGAGCAAGGAAAGCTATTATGTGTTTCAAGAGGAGGAGGCCATGGGGCAGAAGCTGCCCTGTGTGGTGAAGGGCATTGTTCCAGTCACAGGGCTCTCTCCTGCTTCCTTAAATTTTTTTAAAGGCCAGGAGAGAGAAAGGCTTCTTCTCTCAGGATGTTTCCAAGTACATGACTTGTTCTTTATTACAAAGTTAACACATTGAACCATGTTGAAAGGAACATCCGATAGGAAAGGCGCTGAAAGCAGAATGCTTGCTCTCACTTCATTTGCTTCTGCAGATAATTGCTGAAACTCCAGGAAGACAGCAATTACTGTCAACCTGCAGCCTGTATTTACCAACAGCACATGGCAGCCCTCCAGCATTCCAAGACTACAGGAGCAGCAGCACACCTAACAGAAGTATGTAACCCTGGGCTGGGCCTGAGACCACAGCATGTGATGGAAGTGGCAAGGGATGTGCTAGCCTACAGTTTTAGGGAAGAGTAACAGCATGCAGGAGACAGGGAGTCTGGCACAACCCATCTCCATCTAGCTGAGTTCTGTCTAGAGGAGGAGATCTCTCTCTGTGGAACAGCTTTCTCTGCCTTGATTGCTCTCACGTGTGAGTTTCATGCAGGTAGTGGCGTATTTCTGTGCCTAGCAAGGTGTCCGCATCCCATCCAGTTATGAGTGGAATTCCTATAAAGCCCGATAAACTCCCAGGAGTCAAATCCATCTCTAGAGAGAAGAAAGGAGTTTTTAACTCTTACATTATACAAGCCTTCTGCTGCAAGGCCACTGTTTTCAACTACTTGCTTATACAGTCCCTGACAAAACATGGACCTCATCCTCAGGCATTTAAATCCGGGGGGGATTTGGGTATTACTCTGATCCATATAGTAATAAACCCAATTACCTGTGTGCATGAATAGAAGCCAAGGGCTCTCTAAGACATTCAAACTAGATGACTGCTACTGTTGCTACTACTGTGTACCATCAGACCCAAAATCATACAGTTACAATTCTACTTTCCCAATTCCATCACAGCACTCCCTTCACAGGAAAATTTCCATTTTCCACCAGATCCATCATTGCTGTAACAGATTTTTTTATCAAAGCCACTGTGCGTTCTCACACAGTCATTGTATCTGACTTGGGTCAGATTCTGCTTTTAGTAGCCTAAATAAAATGTCCAGAGAGGTTTAAATAAGTCAAAAGAACCACTCCAATTTCAGACAGATAAATTCTACCTTTTCTTCTCTTTTGTCACAATACCTGCAAGAGTATGTACTCACTGACTCTGAAGTACATAAATATCAGTAGGTGCACCTTTGTTATTCCCTCCTCCCATGCTAAAGCATCATTCTTTCTATGAAAACACCTTTCTCATGCATCCACAGAACTATGGAGTTGTGTGGATACATCAGGCAAACACCTGTTACTCTTTGGCATCAAGGTCCATATATAACAAGTATTTTTGTGGATCTAAGTGTCCAACACTCTCACAGGACAGATGTGAACTTCCCAAACCACAGATGAGAGCCTTATCTATAATTTCCTTACTCTTCACTCCACAATACCCTCAACAGGTCTTTCTAACTACTTCCAAAGGATTCTTTGAGTTGCTGTAAGCATTCGTGATAGGAGTAACATCTGCATAAAGTAACATATCTAAATGACACTGGGAGTGCCATTGCAATCAGTTTTAGTCCACAACAATGTGCGCAATGAAGCTGGAATTTTTACCATTCACCTGTGCATCTTGTGTTCTAAGGTCAAAAAACCCCAACAAAATGAAAAGCCAGACCCCAGCAGTTTTCCTTCCAGTAGGAAAAGCTGCCTGCCTGCCCATGACAAGTGTCTGCAGCAGCTCCACCTCTCTGCCATGGCAGGTTTTAGGTCACCAGGGTACAGCAGTTAACTATTTACAACCTCACACCTTGTCTATGTTATTGCAAGACCTCAAATTAGAAACAGGCAAGAGCAATCAGTGCCTGCATGGTACCAGACCAAGGATGCAGCTTTGCCCCTGAGGCAGTCTCATCTAGGAGCTCCAGGAATGCTAGGGAAGTCCTGCTCTCTTCCCCCACCTCTCCCCATTAACTCCATAGCACATTGCCACAGCTTCTCTTATTCCAGCTCTGGAATTCTGCTGGGCCCTCCTCCTTGTAGAGCCACCTTACATCCCTAGCTCAGTAAAATTGGATCCGTTCAGCTTGGTTAGTGTGTTCAAATAGCTCATGGTGGAGCCCAGCATGAGCAGTCCACTTGGCACAAGGGAGAGAGCAGAACCACACACCTCAGAGGAGGAAGAATAAGAGCAGTTCTGCATTCATTGACAGCAGTTGGTCAGGCCAGCTGTGCAAGTTCTGAAACTCACAGCCCAAGGCAGGCTCCTGGTTCTCAGCAGGCAAAGGAGCTTCCTAGAATATTCCCACTCTTCATGTACGGCCAAGCTATGTTAGAATGAAAGTCTAAGAATAAAGTGTTAAATAGCCAGCTGATTTAAATAGCACTTTTTTTTTTTTTTTACCCAAAATAAAACAATATATCCTGTAATACCCCTAAGAAAAGTTATTATTACAAACTCTAGATGGGCTATAACTTGAACATGGACAAACCATTCAGAAGAAGAGAAGTCAGACAATATGTTGGTATTTGGGCACATCCTTCTTTCAGGCCTGGTACTGCAGCAGCTGTCTAAGAAAGGCACCAAAAACACAAGGTCCTACATCCTAAATTTTCACTAAATACTTCTTAGCAATCAAATATGAGGGAAACTTAACTGTTAATGTAAGGGGCAACTATTTGAAATCAGTTACATTCAAATGACTTAAAACCTCCCAGGAGAGTTGACTGGGTTCTTCACTTTCTGTCCATTTATAACCCCACTGGCTACAATCAGTAGCAAAGTAATATCAGTGTCATTTACTTTTCCTTTCAGCTAGTCACCTCTGGGACAGGTTTTCAACTCCTTTAGACTTGTTTGAGCTATAGTGATTGGAAGAGATTACATTTCCTGCTAAATGTGATTGATAGCCATATAAAACAGTGACAGATATGCTTAGTTAAAACCACAGAAAAACTCCTTACACTGTGTTTTCATTGTTCCCTCATGTTACAAAGACATGAGTAAAACTTAAGTTCTAAACACAGGATAACATGAAGAAGCAACAGCTCTAACAGAGGCAAGTATCCGAGTAAAATCATACACCCCAGTGCAATCACGCTGGTGCTGGTTATTCTGTGATTTCAGCTGATGGCATAAAAAGTTTGTTAAAAATGAAGACAACAGAAGTTGTCTTCATTACTCATCCTGCTTTAATGAAAAAAACTAGCTGTTCTCAAGCATGCAGTTCATGCAGTGCTGCTCTCAAATGAGATCCCGTTGGGTAACACAGTCCCAGCAAAATATGGTCCTATACATTTACTAAAGTTGTGCTAGTTTGCTTCTGCCTTTCTTCTGATTTTAATGTGGCTTATACATGTGAGTTCCTACAACTTTTGCTCCAACAGTGGTCATGCCTGTGTACCTCTCACCGTCCTTTGCTCCCTTTTATATACATATTTTGGATAATTGTAGTCTTTAAAACAAATAAGAATTGGGAAAACTTGAGTTATAACTACAGATTGCTAAAATGCATCATACTGCCCTTAACTCTAAAGACTGCAGAAGTCAGAAAGGTACCTACTTTATTTAAGGAAGTTCCAACATATTGGGATTCTCTGACCCACAAGGACAGAAAATGTTTTCTTAATAAGTCTGTCTTGCAAAGCCCAAATAATTGCTTGTACAAGTGAGGGAAAAGGAAAAAATAAACATGAAGCACTTAACTTGCAACACCTCAAATGTCAACAGCGTGACATCTCCAAACCTACATTTTTCCTTATGGATGCAGTGCTACCCTCACTGATGCCAGTAACCAGACTGGCACCAGGTGAAGCAAGACCAGTTCTATTTCTTATTACAATAAGAATAAAATCTTATCCAGTTTCTGGAAGTTCAGAGCAATGGTGTTTATTCCCCAGAGAGGCTCACTTAATACCATACAGGTATTCATGACTGAATGAGGATAATGCAATGGAGGAAGTATTGCTCCAGATAAGCAATGTGAGCCAAGCGTGATGGGATGAAGGAGAAAGGAAGCAAGGGGGAATAACACAGTAAAAGTACACACACTGTACACCCCAACTCACAACTGAGCACATTTAGGTACGTACATAGATATTTCATCCACAATCCTAGCACGAACTTCTGAACTTGCATGGAAAAAAGTCTCTCCATGACTCAATGCCTTAAAACATCGATGTTACAAAATGCTTTTACAAAATGGAAATAATTCCTTCAAGGAGGATTATCTTGAGTGCACATACATGAAGAAAGTAAACCTGTTAGCTTTACTGAATATAGGCCTTGATGCAAATCACACAGCCACAGTCTATGAATAACTGCATTTGTTTCAACAGTAAAACACCTCATCTAAAATACAGAATAGCTGCCGGAAATGAGCTAACAAGACTTTTCTCTCTATAGTAAGGGATTATTTTCCAGTGCCCACTGTGTGGGCTTAAACACTAGCCTGAAAGAGTCAAAATACTAAGAAGAAAGATTTATGGCTAAAAGCAAGGGTAGGGGGGGACCTGCTTTGAAGCAACTGACTCTTTTGACTGGTGCCTCAGAATCACAAGGCTACAAAGGGACCCCTCTCTGTGAGCAGCCTTTGGCATTCTTCCTTCATCTCTGCTGCAGATTGTACTGATAAACAAGATGTGAACACAATTACCTGGTATCACGGAGTTGGACAGCAGATAGGAGTTATTATTAACAACAGATAGCATGTTTTTGCCTAAGAACTTTCAACAAGGAAACTCTTACGCCTCAAATACTACTCAAGCTATCAATGGTAATCCTTCAGCACTAGAAGGATTTTCAAAAGCTTTCAAAGGAGCTTGGGAGAAAAATTACAAATATAATTCCACAGCATTTCAGTAAGTGCTGCTAGTTGCACTGACAGAGGGAGGAACTGCATAAACTCTGATTCCATATTGTTCCATTGTAAAAAGGCGTGATTTTTCTTCTTTACTTATAACAGCATTATAACTGATAAGTTTAGATCGGCTTCTTTCCTCTAACATATTGTTATTAATTCTCCTCAAGAGGACAGCTTTGCACTGAAGGCTAGTAAAACTCTGTTAGTTTTGGAGTACAAAATACAAGCTGCAGCTCTATACACAATACCACCGTAATAAATTGTAAAACCTGTGGCATGCCATTCTCTGCTCAGCTTTCAGCATAGTGCTTCAAGAAACACTTTACCACCAGTCCCTATAAGCCTGGACAAATTACTCACCCTTTTCATATGATGATTGCTTTATTTGGAGTCATACTTGAGGTTATCAGCTTTAATGAGATTACAGCCCAATTCCTGTTAGCTGACTCTATGAGAGAAGGCAGTTGCTTTGTAACACTTCAGAGGGGAAAAAAAGCTTTGCAGAAAGTTTTAACTTAGTCATCAGTTGAAAGGAAAATTTTCTTTAAAATAAAAGAGCTTTATTCTTTGTCCAGATTAACCCATTTTTATGTTAGCATTTTAGCATGACTAGAACACAAAGACCGAAACTGACTTGTAAGCTTGTGACCCTCCCAAGCTTACGAAATAGACTTTGTATATTAAAATGGAGAGACAGAAGCATTAACATCTAACATGAACACTTTATGGGTTTGCTGGTCTTTACAGCAATTCAGATTTAAACCACAGAATTTAGTCTGGCTTTCAGTTCTCATATGTAAAAAAGAAACCTCCGTCTAAACACAACTTGCACAAAATCAAAGCATCTTCTGTATGACCACAGGTAGGTGTATTTACTGTACATGCATATCAAAAGTGGCACAAATAGGCCTTTGATCCACTGTAGTGGCCACTGAAGTTCTACTGAATACAGACAAATATAAATATTATAGACAGATTATTTAAGTTTCTTTTCTTACAAGTACAAAACCTAAACACCAGAACAGAAGAAGGCAGACTAGAATAAAAACCAGTTAAATAATACTGCTCTTTATATGTTCTCTTTTTTGGTATCTCATATTTGAATATACAGAAGTCTAAGGTGATGAGGTATCCCTAACATTTACACTCCGCATTAACTGCAATGCAGGGAGAAGCAAGAGAAGAAACGAGGCACTAAAATAAAGCAAGTGGAGAAAGCCCATGTGGCTCAGCCCTTTCTGTAATTCTGTCTCTGTTTAGCAAGTAAGAAGCATTTTGTTTCTTTAACCTGAAGCCTGATATATGCATTTCTCTGCAGCTTTACGTGGACATTGCCAACAGATCACACTGATTCTTAAAGGAACTCAATGAACAGAACAGCAAGCCCACAAGCTAGGAGATGGTAGCAAGAATAGAATTTTAGAATCAACTGGGTTGAAAAAGGCCTTTAAGATCATCAAGTCCAACCTTTACCACAGCACTGCCAAGGCCACCACTAAACCATGTCACTAAAGGCCTCACGCAGAAGTTGCTGTATGTGATGGAAAAAAGGGAGAAGACAAGACCACACATGGTGCTGTCCTACAGCATTATCTACCGCATACAAGGCAACAGTATCAGTGGAAGGGAAAAGGGAAGTCCTGCCACCAATTGCAGTGCGCTGCAATTCCATCTGAGCTGTTCTGTACTGCTGAAGTTCATCATTTCCATTTGCAGAGAGAAGGCTCCAAGACAAATTTGCCAAGAATTAACTACCTTTCCTATAAAATGATTAGCTGTGCTTTTTTGAAAGAGTTGCTAAGGACCAAAAGGTCATAGGGTAATTATTTACAGCACTGATGCCAGGCATCGAGAGACAGATCAAGCCATTCCAAATCCCACACAGTGTATGGAGTGAGAAGCCCCTGCAGTTTGTTGACAATCTCCATGAAGAGCACCAGCTCTGCTCTTCCTTCTTGGTACTGATAGACTGTAATGGAGATAGACTGCAATGGAAATACAAAATCAGACTCAAGACATGTGGTTCTCCGTTTCCAAATTCACACTTCTCTACTCGAGAAGAACAAAAAAGAAGAAATGAAGCCCACCTGCTGAAGACAGCAGGCATTATGAATCATAGATTCAACTGCTTTGGAACAACCCTTTAAGCTGATCAAATCCAACCATTCCCCAGCACTACCAAGGCCACCACTAGCTCATGGCACTGAGGGCCTCATCTACACAGTGTGTGAACACTTCCAGGGACAGTGATCCCAGCCGTGCCCTGGGCAGCCTGTTCCAATGCCTGAGCACCCTCTGGGGAAGGAATTGTTCCTCATCTCCACCTAAACCTCCCCTGGGGCTGCTTGAGGCTTGTCCCATTACTTGTTCCTTGGAAAAAGAGACTGATGTGACAGTGCCTTACTTTGGTTTGGAAAGGTATCCAGCTTAATTCTGACTGCAAGCTACATTTGCAGTACAAACCACCGTCCTGCATCACAGAGTAAGGAGCGCTCCTAACCTGCTCTTGTGGGAGGGAGCCTGGAGGCAGCAGAGTCCAGCCTTGACTCTCAAGGAGGGAACAGCATTGCTGGGAAAGAGTTTGAAGTATGCTCATGAAAGAAAGCACAGCTCCTATCTTCCCAGCCCCCCCCCCCCCACTGCAGAATACAGGACACTCAGTCCAAAAGCATTTTCAGTTCCTAAATATAACACAGGCATTCACATAGCATAAATAGGAGAATCCTTCTGACGGGCTATCGTCAAAACAACCTCCGCTCTAAGTAAGACTAAAGTTCAAAGTCATATACTGGCATGTCAAATTCAGGAAATCCTTGTAAGAGTAATGAATTTATTGTTATTCTACCTGGCTATTTTTATAGTTCTGGAAGCAAGAAACACGTCATGGGCTTAAATAACTACTTGTCGACCTTTGTGTTCCTCTCAGTAACAAGGCAAGAAAATTTAATGGAATATGGTTACATCCTCATGGGATTTCATATCAGTTTTCATTGACAGCCATGGATGACATACCCCCCAAACCACAGTTTTTCAGTCTTTCTTCCCAACTTCTGATATATAAACTTGTCAGAGTAAAATATAGCTGGCCCTTAATACTGCAGTTTATGCCAAAAATAATACCAAGCTATTCAAATCATATAGCCAACTGAAAAATAAATACTTCAAAACATCCAAGCATAAACATTATAAGTACATAAAGGTAGAAAAGGGTTTATAGGAAAGCTAATAGGCAAAACACAAACATGAAACCCACACTTAAGCCAAACAACAAACCCTCACAGACAGGAGACTGACAGAAAGAAAGAGTAAAAGACAGTTCAAGAGCCTGCTTCTTTTTATGTTCCTCCTGCTCCATCAGGTGCTCTGGAAGAGGAAATCAATCATCATTAACTTCCAAATAAAGTGTCACTGGGGATCATTAAAGGCCATGAATGAAAGGATTTGCTCATCTTTCTAACCACATTATCCCATCTGAGCTACCAGCTCCTGCAGGACATGGTGTTAGCTGTTCACAGCTATTGAAAGTGGTCACCCAGCTGAACCATAAATAACCTGGAGTAACATAAACTCTTAGAAGCAACAGGTATCTTCAAATCTCAGTGTAGCAAGCGTGTGCCAGCATGGGAGATGTAGCATCCCTACCCAAGCTACTCACAACAGACAATTCCCAAATCCCCCCTTACTGTCTCTAAACAGTCACACAACCACTTTAACAGGCAGTAGGATCAGTCACACAACCACTTTAACAGGCAGTAGGATGCATGCACTGTCAGATACACATCTTCTGACAGTGACAAGGGCAGCACAAAATCTGCTACTATGCTTTCAAAATTAAATTAAATATATTAGCAGAGCCACAAAGCCAAGTTCATATGCAGATTCCTTCTTTGGGTGACTGGGCTAAACAATGCTTTGCCTGCTAATAAGACTCAAATAGCACCCTCTCCTTACAATGATGTACGAAAGTATTCAATCTTACAGAAGAAAGTTGGGCTTTTTTAAAGTCAAAGCAATGAGAAACTTAAATTTGTAAGTTAGAAGGGAAAAACTTCATCACTTTGCCTGGCATAAAGTGGAGAGAGAGTGGGAGAAGAAGAAAAAAGGCTGGCAAAGATAAGCAAAGAACATAAAGAAAACACTTCTTCAATGCAGACGGGAAAGGGCAGTAAAAACTTTCCAGCTGTTGGCTGATTTGTCCAAGCTTCAAGTGTTCTGAAGAAGTAAAACAGCGGGTGACATGAATCCCACATAGCACACAAAATTTAGAAGACCAGACTCTTCCCTTAAACTCCTTTGCCTATTCAGGCTGCACTTTTCTCCCACTGCAGTCAAAGCTCATTTACTTCTCTTTTGTAGATAACTAGTAAACAGCACGGATCAAAATAAAGCCAGAAACCACCTCAACTCTAATTTACATTTTGGCTCCTTCAGTGCAGAGGTGCAACGTAACTACTCATAACCCATTTTCAAAAGTCAGCCTAATCCATTCATGCAGGTTTTTTTATTCAGAGCAACTACATTACTCCGTGAAAGTAAGTTCACATTAGAATCAAAGTCATAGAATAGGGTTGGAAAGGACCTGAAGATCATCCAATTCCAACCCCCCTGCCATGGGCAGGGACACCACACACTAAATCGTGTGACCGAAGGCTCTGTCCAACCTGGCTCTGAACACTGCCAGCGACGGAGCCTTCACAACTTCCCTGGGCAACCCATTCCAGTGCCTCACCACTCTTGCAACGTTGCTATCACATAGTGCTCCGCAGAAGTAAGAACAAAGTATTTGTATACAAAAGAGAACAAATACTACAGTAGTTTCAAGAAGTTAACAAGGTAAAGGAGGCCATCCTGGAATCAAGACTTCCCACCACTCCAGACACCAAACAGCCTCCCAATTTCTCACTTTACTTGTCCTAGAAACAGTCTTCACACAACTTAAGGGGTTCCAGGAAACAAAATTAACTACTTTTACAGCCAAGGAAAGTAGTAAGTATTATATAATTCCCTAACACTACTACAGCTACCTGTGGTGTTTTAAGATAAATTACAAGCAAGAGAAGATTGTCTTGGACCTTCAGAATTGAAGATGGATGTTCAGGCAAGATGACCTGCATTGGAGGAGGTTCCAACACCCACTTTCAGCTGGAGAAACAAACCAGGAATTCAATAAAAACTCTCAAGTGGTATTAAAATCATGTCCCCTTTCTGTATCCCATATATAGCTCTCTTCCCTTCATAGGGTGGTACCCTGAATGCTGCACAATGACAACAGAGTCTGGCTGCAGACATTGGTATAAACCCGGGTTTATAAGTATTGTATTCCTTCTACAGAAGAAGGACTGAATTACTCCCATGCAACATTTTATCCTCCTGTAACTGAAGAATACAGCATGCAGACTTCCTGTAATGGAACACACTTTTCTTTTCCATATGCAACTGAAACTGCCAAGTTCAAACAGAGAAAAATATTATATGTATCCATGGATATCTAATTTTAGAAAGACAAACAGTTCTCCTGCTCCTGCAGCAGGGAAAAAAGATGTTCAGAAACAGTTACTACAAGTCCTACGGAAAGGAACTATGGCAGTATGTGACCTGGGGAAAAGGTGGTAAGGACTGAGTTGGGCAAGTGTCAAAGAGGGAAACAAGGCTTCTGTGGGCTCTGCATCTGAGAAGACTGACTACATTCAAAGCCACCACATCTGATTGCCAGCTTGACAGGCTAATTTGTCTAAAACTCAAACACTTTGAGAAGAATAACGCCTTCTGAACTTTTGCAACCATTTTCAAGCTCTATGTCATGTTAGTAAGCACTGAGATTGACAATACTATGACCCCACAAAAGGAACTGTAACGTCTGCATGTGATCGATATGCATTTTTTTCCCAAAGTCACTGTGGGTTTGGGTTACAGAATTTGGCCAGATATCTTCAGAAACTTAACCAGGGGATTTTCATATCTAGAATCTGAGAGCTAGACAGTTTTACTGCATGCAAGCACACCTTCCTCACATGGTATAGTTCTGGCAACCAAAAAGGTATAAAATCTAGCATGTGAAGTGTACTGTGAGCATCCCAAAGGAAATACAGACTGAAAACCAAAATAACCCAAGACAGTTGAAATTTGTTCATTTTGTTTCCTAAGAAAAAAGAAAGTCACAGCTCTCAAAACAAACACCTGGATATAAAATGCAGATGATCTGGAACACTATAAGCAGCCAACAGACCTGCTTGAATGAGCCATCTAGCCAGGAAGCACAGGGCACTGCTAGTACAAAGTTGTCTGGAATAAAACAGCTTGTTTTGAATACAAGCTGGCAACACAAAGGCTTCTGTGCAAAATACATCATCTGTTGAAACAAAGCTACAGAAAACACTTGAGACATGCACTGGTTTAAAGTATTCTGGATGCTAAGTACTAATTCTTTCCCATTCTAACTATAAAAACCAATCAGGCATGCTTGAATTTTACAGTATTTTTTTCTTTAGTGTTAGTCAACATCAGGAACATCCTGAAACTTTTAAAGGAAAATGCTGATGTTCACTACTGTGCATATTGCTTCTGTATGAAGAGGTCCCAAAAAACAACAAAGGCAGGCAACTAATGAGAGAAAACTGATAAAACCCCTGTATGTTAAAGCATTCTGGAGCAACAAGCCAGACTCTCCTTACAAAAAAGGTATTAATGTGGAAAACTTATGCCAAAGGCCCTCCTATTTACCTTAAACAGCTGTCAGGGGCAGCAGCACTCACCTTAGTAAAAGTCACTGGTCTCCATTACCAGCAAAATGTATTCCTGTCAACAGAACACGGTTCCTCAGCATTACAAACTGTAGTTAGCAACAGAGTTAGCTACTTTTAATTATGACCAAGCTTTGTAATTCAGATATACTTTTGAGTTGTTATGGAATTTAGAAAACACCTCATTCTTTAAATACATTACTAACTGGATCCATGAAAACCAGAACTGTCAGCTCACTTTGAGAATTGAAACCTGCCTTGACTGCTGATCTCTTGGCCAGAAACAGTAGACAAGGTCTACCAGTCCTCAAGGCATGTTGAATCCTATTTAAACTTCCCAGCTCATCTGGACTTGAAAATTCTATCTATTTTGCTTCCCCAGCTCTTGCATACAGGAACTCCCCCCAGGACTGTACTATTACATACTGCTACAAGAAATCTTATTAGCAATCTTGAGGTGATCCTAAATGTTTGGGTTTGTCTGTTGACAGTATCATTAAGAGGAGGCAAAGGAATATTATCCATTAGGGCAGCAAAAGGTAAAATAATTGGATTATTACGATGTCAAAAGTATGACAGGAATCATGACTTTCTTCAAGGGCATCTCCCTGCCCTTAAGGTTGGTGAAATATTGGTCAGAAATACACCTCCTCTTCAATCTGATTTGCAGCTCAGTTATCCCTGTTACTAAAAATATTTAAGGATACACAACTAAAAATGAAGTTCACTGCTCATTAATACTACTGAAGCTTAAATAGTTGGTCTGGGGACAAAGTAACCACCCAGTAAAAAGAAACCCCAGAAGGTCTACAGAGAACCCAGCTAAAACAATATAACAAAGCATTCTTTCAAGGGCAGTTTTGAAATCTACTATGAAGTCTAGAAATAGCCACTGAAGAATTACAATGATGAATTTAGCTTGCCAAATTACAACTGCATTGCATAATTCCAGCAAGTTATGCCGAGACCTCACGGAGGGCACTAATACACCCTTCTCAAAGACCAAGACATTCTGAATTACAGAGCAGATGATCTCCCTCCTCTGACTCTCTATGTGGTTCTTTGTTAGTGACCAGCTCAATTTTTTGTTTGCTTATTTTTATCGCACATGAGAACATTGGGATATTGTGACTATGGAATGCTTCTGAATGAAAATAGACAAAAGAATCCAAATAAAATTAATCAAAGGGAAATAATGATACACAACACTCATTCCCTGCTGTTAAAACCTTGCTTTTTAACCCAAATTTATCTGCTAAAAGTTTACCAGCCAGGTTTCCTTCCTCTGCTCCCAGCCAATCTCTTCCCTAGCAGCCAGCCAAGAACTCCCTGATTTCCGACCCATGCAGCAGCCACAGGGCCAGAGGTGCCCTAACAGTCAGGTAATCCTTGTTTTCCACTGTCAGCCCTGAGCAAACTTCACCATAAACCTTTATATATCTTTAAAACAAACCTAACAAAGGCTCTTAAACAAAAAAATCCCTGTTACAAGGAGCTGAAACATGTCCAGGAACACACCAAACCAGCTCCAAAGTCGCTTTGGAAGCCTGAACCCCAGTCACGAGCATGTGTTCATGACACAACAGCCAGAGTAGTTTGCAATATGATACAGCTTTTTTGCTACAGCTCACTGGTTCAGAAGTAGAGGGGCCGTATCCTATTAAAAACAACAGGAAATTGTCCACAGCAATAAATCCCAGGCTTTGGCTGCTGCAATTTCTTATCTTCCATGAGCAGTTGCTGGTGTGCAAAACCCATGCAACTTTTTCTTTTGAAAGCAAAACCAAACAACCCATTAAAAATCACTCCAAAACTGGAGCTTCTACACAGTAATAGCTGACATCAGCCTTGGGAGACCTAGATCCCCAAGATCATCTTCCTGTCATGCCAGGATATCCTGTTATATTTTGATGGTTTACTGCTGCCTCCAGGCAAACCCATGTCACTGAGAAAGTGAAGTCGGTGCACAAAGCCTGACAAGTCCCAAGGAATCTCATCAGAGGCTTAGGCATTTCTGACAGGACTTGCATTGCTCTTTTCATGCATTTTCTGCACACAACTGATCTGTCTGTCCCCTCTGATAGAATTTTTCACTTTATCTCCTGGCAAAAATTACTAAATGAGACTACGCTAATGTTTCTCTATTGGCTTACCAACATGTAAAAGGAATTCCACTGGCAACGTTAGCTTCACAAATCCCACTACTGGAGATGCAGTTTCTGCTGGGATAGAGAAAAAGGGATGGGGGGCAGTGAAGGGGTAGCCAAAGCTCTTCCTTCAATGGAATAAAATACATAAGCCACAAGATTTCATTCAACTGGCAGAGACTACATTGAGCTTTTTGCAGGGTAACTGTGTCTGTTTGGGTCTGTCTTGTTTTCCCACTCCTAAGAGGCAGAGCTTTGCCAATAGAACTTTAAAGACTAAAACCAGCAGTGTGGGTGTGGGGCTCGGCTTGTTTTCAGTACACACCAGTGAATTTAACCATGGTCCAGTTTCCTGCCAATCTAACCCACACATCATGTAACACCAGTATATTTTTTGTTTCTCATTCTGCTTTAGTTAGGGTCCTACAAGCGTTTCTGGAGCAGGCTTTTCAGGCAGGCAATCTTCCTCTAAAGCCATTTTTACTATAAGATTCCAAAGGTTCAAAAAATAACAGGGGTAAGTGGCATATATCCACTTTAAGAGCTAAAAGTGCTTCTAAACCATGTGTATTTTGCCTACATTTAGGCAATCAGGGCATGTTAGTTGTACAAGATATTTACAACAGAAAGATCAAACCACCTACACCTACTAAAAGAAACACATAACCAACAAGAAAACACTCTTCCAGCCCTAGAGACTTAAAGACCAGAAGCTGAACCTCTTTATACTAGGAATAATTATAGCCGAGTAGTTACAACACATTTGGAGATCACCTCACCTATGAGTATGTGCCAAAACCAGGGCTCGGTTCACTCCTGTCACCCTGGAGGAAGGTGGGAGGAAAGTAAATTCCATTTTGGATCCTGCAGGACCCCAAGAAATACCTGCCTTTGGAAACATACATGGGAAACAGAGTTGAAAGATCTTCCTTGCAGAAATGATTTTTGTAAAGCTGTTTTCTTTGGCTGTAAAAGTTACACCAGAGCTGAGACTGTTATGGTTATCTTCTCATTTCAGTCACTTCATTCTGAATCTCAATCAGCTCCTGATCCCAAGCATGATGAAAACTCTGCATGTTTTTCAGATGTGCCTCCAAGCACAAAAGCTTGTTAGCCACAAAGCTGCATTTCTTGACATTACTCCTGGATAGTCCCTTCCTTAGCACTGAAAAGGCCTAATACAGAAATCCACAAGGCGCATGGTGATCCCACTAGCAGGAAAACTATGTAACATCAGCAAAGGAATCATCATCAGACCACCAAAATGACTTTCCACTACTGTATAAGGAGGGAGAGTTAGAGCTATGGAATTTCTTCACCCTTGAGAGCTCACCAACCCGAACCCATCTGTCATATGTTGTTTTATGTCTGCTTTGATTCCTTCTTGCTGCAAAAAAAAGGGGGAATGCACATCAGAAATGTTATGGACCACCAGATTTGTTTCATATATTATCAAAGCTTAACGTTCACGCATTTTATGGAGATTAAGAGATTAGAGTCCAAGAGGTTTTCTTCATCTGTGTGCAAGGCTCTCCCTTTCAATCAAATTAAAAAGTGGAGTTCAAGGTATGTTGTTAATTCCTGAGGGGAAATGATACATAACCCACATGCACAAAGCAGTTGGCTTGCGTGCGGTTGTTTTTACAGCACAGAATCTGTTTCAATCTATGTTTGTTTAACAAGATGCAAGTCTAACAATGGTAATTTACTAAAAGCTTGTGCACTAAGTATGCACAATACCAGAAACAATGATCATAACTCCTTCCAAAGACACAAAAGCAGCTACAAAACTACCAAAGCATAAGCACTGCCCCGGATTAGTTGTTTCAAAACCCCACATTCCAAACAGCTTCATCACTTCAATAATCCATGTATAAACACTTCAACTAATTTTGGACTACTGTTTCACATTCCAGCAACGAGTCACTGCTAGTGAATCCAGCACAAAATTTCACTATTTGTATTTTCACCGATTTTCTTTTAATCCACAGTATCATCACCTTGTTGCAACAGTAAATCTTGGCTTAAGTATCGTACTGAAAACACTGATGGTTTAAATAGCTATTTACTAGTAAGCTTCTCCATCTATATTTAAGCACTTGAATAACCAGCTGCTCGTAGGTCAGTGACAACACAGCTGCAGGAGGTGAGGTGGCATTCTGCCTCTCCAACAGGCCTGTTTGTCAATGCCCAGGCCCAACCTGCATCCTCCAGGATTACAACCATAATCACAATTTGAAATGATTCATTATTTATAACAGCTGCTTAAGTCTTACTGGATGATATTCTGTTCTCTGCTAAAAGCTGATAGAGCTAAATAAAACTGCATGATGAACAGCAACCTCTGCCTTTAGCTATTGCATCAGCCAGGTCAAAACTTCTCCAGTCCTTACCCTATGTGCTCCCAACTCATACCTCACCATGATTTATGCTAATACCTCAGCTGCTTAGCATCTGAACCATAATCCTGCACCTTTTGTTTTGTCTTGCTAAACATACGGACCTTAAAAAATTGCTGGTATATTTTCATTTTGCTCTTGCAATCAAAGTCAAGTTTTAAGTCAAGACAGTGTGGAAATTTCTGAACAAGCAGGTTGCCTCATTAAAAAAGAAACAACCCAAACCCAATCAGGTGTAGCAAAGCTCATCAAGGCTCAGAAGCATTAGGAAACAACTTTAAAAATGGTAGAAATACTGCTTGGCAACAACAAACACTTAATTCACCTATTCCTGAGGACAACTGCCGGGGGGGGGGGTGTTTGCAGACAGTTATATTATATTAAGTGTAAACTATGGGTGTTTACAGTGCAGTTACTACCTACAGATATAAGGTGCTTCACATTTCAGACACATTTGGTCTTCATCAACAGCTGGAATCAGTTAACCATCATTCAATCACACATGCTTGGAAGGTGGCTCATCAGATGTCGCATTTAACTTGCATGTTCCCCAAGTAACCATCTAGCTGCTGCCATTTCTTCTCCCCTGTCTCCAAAGCACTGTGCACAACATGATCACAGTAGCAGACAATCTGCAGCAGAGGATTTCTATCATTAGTTATCATTATTAGGACTGATATCATTAGGAGAGATCTGCAATGCCATAAACCACTGTGAATCTTGTAACACCCGTGAGCTAAGTTGCAAGTTGTATTCCCTTAATTATTGCGTTTGCAGAGCAATTTCCATGATGATTTGGAAATCACTTTTTTTCTGGTAATGCTCTACTGCTCTATTCTTCAGCGACTACAATGTAGGCATCATCATTATTCTATTTAAATATAAGTTCAATGATGCTATCTGTTTGAAGTAGATTGTGTTATTTTAATTCAGCACATTGCAAAGGAGCAAGTCACACACCTCACTGTTCTCCCCATTGCTGGCAGATGTCAACTTACTCAGCACTCACAGAGCATCTGGTTACTGGGATGTGGCAGCCCTCAAGTTTTGGAATTTCTTTCAGTGCTTGTCTAGAAGAGATTTGTTTTGATCCCCACACAGCTCCAGATGATATCTCAGAGTTGTCCAACTCCTCCTTTCAAGATAGTTGCCACTGCTGTACCAGAGGGATGAGCAAACAGTCTTTTCGAAGCAAGCCATCACTACCAGAGATGATTTATCCAAGGAATTCATAACATCTAAATTCCCTAATAAGCACTGACAGGAGAGGTTTTGTAAATGATAACTTATTTTTCCAGTGTGTCAGACTACAGCTTTCAAGTCTTATGCAGCTGCTGGGCTGGTAGCACCGGGCAATGGATTTCCTCGGAACTCTGAGTGCAGATCCAAAAATTGCCACCACATGGAAAACTTGCAGCCTGTATGGTTGGCTTGGCCTGGAAACCCTGATCCTATGGCTGGCAGAGTGCCAGAGTTCCTTTTCCTGTGCATCACCATCATGCATGGGAAAAGGAACACACTAAAAACACCTCACAGCGACATAAGGAGGCAAGAAGAGCAATGCTCTTTAAACTAAATACTGAAGACAATTCCCGTTGCTAAAGCACATCCTGCAATGCCTCCTCTTCCTGTCCCATCAACACAAGCCAACCTCAAAGGCCACCAGAAATCTACACACACACACACAAATAAAAACAGCTCAGAATCTCTCACTGTGGCAACAATAAGATACACGAAGGCACAGCAACACTGACAATAAGCACACAAAGTATGAAAACAGGCTGAGAACATTGGAGCTGTTCAGCCTGGAAAAGAGAAGATGTGTGGAGACCTCAGAGTAGATTCCAGTGTCAGAAGGGGGCTACAAGGATGATGGAGGGGGACTCTTCATCAGGGACTGCAGCGATAGGACAAGGGGTGATGGGTTCACACTGAAACAGAGCAAGTTCAGGTTGGACCTAAGGAAGAAGCTCTTTACTTTGAGGGTGGTGAGCGGCTGGGCACAGGGTGCCCAAAGAACTGGTAAATGTTCCATCTCTGGCAGTGTTCAAGGCCAGGACAGAGCCTCGGGTGACATGGTTTAGTGTGAGGTATCTGTACCCATGGCAAGCGGGTGGAACTGGGTGATCTTTAGGTCCTTTCCAAGCCTAACCATTCTATGATTCTATAAAGGAAGAAACAAGGGGGAAGTCAAGCACGTTTCTTCAATTTTAGCATAGTCCATTGCCCCTAGCAATGCTGTGCTTAAAATATGGTGTAGGCCAAGCAAAGCCACAGCTTTCCCTCTGGCTACTCTGCCTAAGCAATAATTTATGCAATTCATCATGTAACCAAACAAATAAAACATTTCTTTGATCCTTCAATAGGAAAAAAATACATGGAGATGTACATGCAGAGAGATCCATTGATAGCAAAGTACCCCGGACTTGCACCAGGCCAAAAAAGTGAATTATATGGGTATTCTGAACCTCTTGCAAAATAAGGCCAACTTTTCTGCAAACTCTATAAAAAGCACTGACATGAAATGCATCAGAAGCACTGTAGTACTGCAAACCCCAGGCAATTCAACATAAATACACCCTATTTACAAATAGGAGCCATTTTTAGCAGTTCAATATTGTGAGAAAAGAAACGCCAACACAAATCTGTGTCGACAATTTAATCCCTGTTACTTGCACTGAATTTTCGTCTAGTCTGGACAGCTAACAAAAATCACATTTTACAGCTACTAAATCAGGTTCAAAAATTAAAAGAGAAGCAGTTATTTGTATCTTTTGGATGAAGGCACTTTAATGAGTGTAACTTGAGTATTACCTTACAGTACATAAAAAAAGATAATCGGCAGTATCTTTTCTAGCAAGGTGATGAAGCATTTGGGGAAGAGGGAGAATAAAAATTAGGCATCATCACCATTATTATTAACCCTTTATTAAAGATAAAACAGCTCAGCTGTAGAAGAGGTAGAATTGAAGTACTCAAGTTTTTTTAATAACCTCAACCACAGTAACTGATGCTTATAGAATCAACCAGGCTAGAAAATACCTTTAAGATCATAAAGTCCAACCATTCCCTCTGCACTGCCAAGGCCACCACTAAACCATGCTACTGAGAGCCTCCAGCTACACACTTTGGAGAGTTCCTTTGTCTAATACAAACTGGAAGTGAAATTACCCTTCTGAAAGTGCAGTGGGGGGGAAAGGATCTGTAGAGAAAGCGACTGTATCAGTATTATTACAGAAATCATCTTCCTCCAGATTAGCTTCCCCACTACAGCACTGCAAATTCAATGAACCACATTTGATCCAAGCTAACAGCACACTAAAATTTCACAGAAAAAAGAAACTCCCCTGTGAACATCACTAACACGGTTTTATGATACACATCTGCACCAAAATATTCTGCATGTTGCTGTGATTAACGCTTTGCTGACCATGGAAACCAAAGTGGAAATGTCTAAACATATCTTTTCCTATAGAATTAGAATCATAGAATCAACTGTGTTGGAAAAGACCTTTAAGATCAAGTTCAACATTACTCCAGCATTGTCAATGGCACCACTAACCCATGGCACTGAAGGCCTCATCTACACTGTGTGTGAACACGTGCAGGGACAGTGACTCCAGCACTGCCTTGGGCAGTCTGTTCCAATGTCTCAGCACCCTCTGGGGAGGGAATTACTCCTAATATCCAGCCTAAACTTCCCCTGGTGCAACTTGAGGCTGTTTCCTCTTGTCCCATCCCTTATTCCTTAGGAACAGAGCTCAGCCTCCTCCTGGCTCCATCCTCCTGTCAGGTAGTTGTAGGGAATGATCAGGTCTCCCCTGAGCCTTCTCTTCTCCAGACTGAACCCCGCAGGTCCCTCAGCCAGTCCCTGTCATACTTGTGCTTCAAGCCCTGCACCAGCTCCATTGCCCTGCTCTGGACCCACACCAGCACCTTCATCTTTGTTAAAGTGGCTTATACGTAAAGCGTATTTAACAAAAACTTAATACCTTCTCCATCAGCCTCATCAGGAGGGGTGCCAATTCTCCTCCAAGGTCTGAATGTAATGATCGATTTTCTGGTACCTTTGACATGAGAATGTATCAAGGCCAGAGAAGGGCACTTTTTTGACATACACTGAAGTCCCCTGATCTCACCACAAACTGATGCAAACACTCATTTGCCATTTCCCTTCCCATTTGGCGCTGTTGTGATTGAGACTAACTCTCTATAACTAATAATAACTGCTTCCTTACTGCCACTGTAAAACCACTCTTCCAAATGGAATTTCTGGAGGCAGCAGCCCGGGCAACCAAAACCACTTTACTGGAGAACTCCCTTCTTTCCTTTCCTGCTCACTGGGGACTTTCTGAAATCACTTTTGATGTCCTCCTAGCTTCAGGAGAGAGAAATGACCTCCCTGAGGTCACTGTGCTGGGGCCACTGCTTGCTCTTCCTTCTCCTCTCCTGTAACTTTGCATCACTTCTTTGATATGGTCTGGAAGGCTCCAAGAAGACTCCTGTGTCCTTTGTTATTTGTACCTATGTTGCTGTACTGTACACATTACAACAATAAACATTTCTGAAGAGGAAAAAACAAATTGCTCTGTCTCAGGTTTAGAAGGTGAAGGTCGCTTTAAAAAGAGTTCACTAGATCCTGATTTGATGCTATCTCTACAATCTCCATAACTAAAATTAAGTCCTGGTTTTTAAATGTAATTTTCACACTGGAAATGCAAAAAGCAAAGGTACTTAAGAAAAGTAGCTTTAGATTAAAACCTGACCTCTGGTGAAAAAGCATTATTATTCAACAAAGGGAGAAAGAGATTGCTCAAAGCCAAAGGTGGTTTTTTTTACACCTCTTCTACCCAAATGTGTAAAATCCACATCCAAATAATGTATTTCTAAATGCTGTAAGCAGTGGATATTCTATAAGACATTTTGGAAGGTAACACTGAAATCCTTCAGAAGGACAGTTCACAGCAGAATCCTCTGTCAACATTGGACACCCCTTTCATTGGCATTACCCTAATGTGCTCCCTTACACAGTGCAAACCACTGGACCATTAATGCATATTACCATTCAAAGAGTACTGAAGCAAAATACTGATCTGGGCTAATAATTTGCAACAACCAAACCAACACAACTGCAAACTTCTGATGCACTTCAAAGGTCCAATCCTGGCTGATGAATGCAGTCACACAACAAAATGTACAGGCAACCCATATTCCTGTGTACACACATGCAGCACAGACAGGGTCTGAAACTCAGAGCAGTGTCTGGTTTCATAACATATGCCCTTCCTTATCAAATGTCATTTGTACTGTCATCCCTGCATCTGTCTCCACAGATGTCATCCCATGTAATGAAGCATATGGGCTTAAGCTGACATTGTTTGCAAACAGGAAGAGCTTTTGGCAAGAGGAAACGAACATAAAGTGTTCTGCGGGCTGCCTCTCTTAACCCATCTTCGGTTGGCTCCTCTGCTCAGCTGAAACTGGTCGGCTACTTTCTGAGGGCACAGTGCCAACCTGACAGATGGGCTGAAGGAAAGTCATGCCAAAAAAGCAGAATGTGCATCTAATTTGATAATTAGGGGCTGAATTTCCCGTTAGAAATATTGCGATGGCAGCGCACACCAGGTTTCTAAGCTGAAGGGTAAAAGAATATGCTTCGGCTTATCCAGGCAAGGGTTAATTCTGAAAATGACAAAAACCCAACAGAAGTGAGCCAAGGAGGAAGAAGGAGACCAGACATGGCCTCCTATCATTCAGGATTAATGTTCTTCAAGGATAGGTGAAATAGAGAGAAGGGGAGGAAAGAAACAGTGAGATTAAGCTTTTATCCTGAAATAGCTCTTCACAAGGGGCACCTGCAAATCTTCGCCAGAACAGTTCTTTGGCCTTGCTGAAAATAATTTATGCTGAATAGAGATAAAAGCAAGGAACTGATGGCCACTTTACAAAGCATTAAACACAGCTTTCCTGTCCACAAGGAATAGCCAATAGCTAGTAAAAGGTAAAGGACAAAGAGTGTTTATGGCTCGGTGGAAATCAAACATCATAATGTATACACGTACTTGGAACTGTTGACAATTATTGTCTTGGGTTTGATATACAGTGATACAGAGCCTTGGCTTCAAATGAAAGTTAACGGTAAAACAGAGAGAAAGCTGGGGACTCAACTGGAATGCTCTCTCTTCAGACTCCTCACATGCTTTCAGGCAATAAAGCAGTGGCCCTGCAACCATTCTAAAGACTCCTGTTGAAGAAGAAGGTTCTTCTGGGCTGTTTCCTCTTCATCTCTTGTGTTTTCTTCCCTTTCCCAAATCACTTTACTCTGCAGAAGGAATGCCAACAGCAAGGCAGAGTTTGGAAAAAAACATTGTTCTGACTCATTCTTCTCTTTCCACTCCTCAAATGACCTCAAGTGACAATTTTTAAAACAAAAATATTAACTCTTCAGTTTCTGTGAATAGTTTGGATTGGAAGGGACCTTCAAAGGTCACCTAGTAATAACTACAATAGCTTCAGTTAAGTGGGATTTACAGGCTTGTGTATTTTGTATAACAAATAAACTTTGAATCCTGTCTTTTTATCATACAGCTCTTTATTGCAATATTCCAAGAAGCTAAGAGGTTGCTTACTCTCATCTCACCTGCTTTGGGAAGATGATGTTTCAAGGGGCCTTCCATATTGTTGGTGGACGGAAATGAGCTCTCCAGCATAAGCAGTGTTCCAATTTACATCTTTAGAGCAGAAGGCTCAGACACAGACTTAAAGTGATAGCTGGTAAGTGCCTGAAAACACATGTGCTGCTTTACAGACTTCCATGGAGACACCTTCCTCTGAAGAAATCCGTCAATGAAACATCCTTTGTTCTACTCTCAAATCCCAGCAAGCTCCTTCCCAGTATATTGTGAGACCTAATTGGGCTTTTGTTTAATTCCCATCAAGACAATGACACTCAAATGAAGAGCACAACACAGTCGAGTGAGTGAAAGCAACCAATTTGCATGCCCTGAAACTATCCTTTAAGGGGAAGGAAGGGGCTGCTTATTACTGCCATCATGGGCTAAAGATACAAACCATAAACCTGTCACTTTCTAAAATAATAGAAGCAAAGAAATTAAATTACTGTAGGTACAAAGAAGAAGCATCATTATGGAGCAAAATCAAGATTTTATACCACAGTGCCATTGCCACGGCTTAGGTAAACATGGAATCAAGTCAGTGGATTAATGCGAGTGCTGGTGTCAAACCAGGGCAAACTCTCCCATTCAGCTCTACCACAGATGCATATATAGAAAGAACCCAGATGATACAATAAATGAATCAATGAACACAGAAAGAAACTGGCATGGGAAATGGTAAGTAACAACTCACATGGAATGAATCAAGAATATATTCATCATCCCAAAAAATGAAACATGAAAAAAAAAAAAGCCTAAGTATTATCTCAATAACTCCCAAACTCAGAATTACATCTGAATGCAAAAGAACACAAAAGGAGCTAATGCAAACTCAACAGCAACAACGTAAGAGTTGGTGCAAAATCCACACAGAAACACCGACTGGCAAGGCAGCAGCTGCATTTGCAAAGCCAGAAGAGTTTAATCGGAGGGGTAAAACTTATAGACAGGCCTAAAGCCCTTCACATTCAAGCATCACTTCAATCTTCACTCACACTAAAAGCTGCAGCCTCACCAACATTACAGGCAAACACCCACTCGGACAAGCAATGGCATCTGTTAATGGAAAATGAGACTTCAGCATAAAGAACATGCAGAAGACTGAGCTGGGTATGCAGCACCAGCAAGATGTTTGCCTATGGTGTAACTAAGGCCAGACTATCCCGGAGAAGTTCTACCTCACTGCTGTGGAAATTCAGCTCCACTTTTTGCTTGAAAACCTCATGCCTAGATTTTTCTTTGGCGAGTAAACCAGCACAGATAAAATCCAGCATCGTGATTATTTTCAGTGCCCACAATTTCCATGCTTCGTGGTAAAAGAATATGCTAAAACTTACCTACTTCAAGACTTGTGCACTCAGTATGTCTACCCTGACTGGGCACAATGGCACTGTGCATCTCAGTTACTTATTTTCTCAGCTAAAGTTCACAGTTGCAGGGTCTATTATCTATAAAGCAGCAGTATTAATCTATTAAGTAGCAGCATTATCTATTAAGCAGCAGCATCCCCACAAAATGCCAAGTAGTAAAATGGCTGGTTAGAGCAGGTGAACACCACAGCTCATGCCATTTTTATTGCTTAACCTGAGATATCACATAGGTGAGTTTATCCCTCTCATCATACACAGACATCTCACACACTGGAAGCAAGCAACCAAAATCCCCAGACCATAATGCCACATGCTAAAGACCTCTCTTGACTCATGCAAACTCAAGGCACCAGCCTCTGGCACAGTGAAGGACACTGCTCCTACAGCACATGCACCACACTGAGAAGTTTATTGAAAAGCCTGGGGTACTTCACAGAGTGAGAAGAAGTGATACAAGTAAATAAGTTGTTCAGCTTTTTGTACAAGTTATTACAGAGCACCGATTGCAGACAGAAGTAGTATTATGCTTTCTTAGCCTGCATATCATTGCAATAACATCTGCCATTGCCAACAAAATAAAACTAAAAAGATAAAGAAACCTGAGAATGTATCAGAGCTGGAAAGCTGTTTTAGACAAAGTAAAGAATGTAACTAAGAGGGTAAAAAAAAGGAGAAAAAAACATTAATTTAAGCAAAACCTTTGTCCCAGAAACATGAAATTGAAGGCTGTTGTAAAAATAATGGAAAAACCCCTGGTGAGACAGGAAGTTTAAATGCAGCTAATCTAACGATTACTGTCGTAACACAGGAAGCAAGCACACTACCAGAGAGACGACAAAACCAGAGATGATTTTAGGTGCTTACTTACTCCCAGACATCACTAAAAACAGTGCTACAGGAACTCAGGTTAAGCACATCATTTTGACCACTACAGTTTTTTTGTTTGAGAAAAGAAACCTACAGCAATTGACTTTACAAGTAATAATCCTCCAACAGAACTTCCTTTGCAACAAGCTGTCAGGAGTTACTGTCCCTTTCCACACACCCACCCTTTGGAAATGCCATTTCCTCTTACAAAGTGATGCCCTGATCCTGCAAGCCTCTGTTCACATAAACACTCTGGTTTGATAAGCAGGACTGCAGGTTATGCTGGTAGGCAGACACTGGAGGCTTTGGGATGCAGTGCTCACCAACTGGACTTCCTGCTTGGAGCCTGCAGTGCCAAGGTAAATAATCACACCACCACACTGACAGATGTGCCAGGAGTATGAGGTATTAACTAGATTTACTACAGTCCTGAATAACCAAGTTGTAATTTTCTGCTCTCCTAGCAGGTAACACAACCATGTGAGCTGTTTTACAAGGCCAATACGTACCCAACTGCAACACTTAAACTTTCAATTCTTTGAATCCATGTGTATTGTACTGGCTTCTTGCATGAGATTTTGAGCCCTTGTGGTCCAATTATGCTGGCTCCATGACTATCTGTAGGAAGAGGTCTGATCTTAACCTAACAAAGTCTCAATTGCCTTATAGTCTATCTGTCCAAAGGACGCAAAACACAGTTGTCATCATGATCCTGGCAGGACAAGGATAATCAGTGGTCAGCCTCACCAGACATGGCAATCACGCACTCTTCTGTGTCTAACTTCCTCCAGCCTTGCAGTTTGTCCTTGTAAAGTTCTTGCTGTTCATGAGCTAATGCATCTATGTTTGAACAAACTCACTACAGGAACTGCTTCCACATACTCGATAACGTCTTCAGCTTGCACTTCTGCCAGATCATCAGAAACACCATTTATTGCCATATTCCTTAATTCAAGCAGGAATGAAGGTATACAAATCACTGAAAATATGATACAAAAGATTTGACACATAGTCTTCAAAGGCATAAACAAATACTACAATAAAACACTGGAACTGATTCCAGTATTTCAAAGTCTCCTAAGTCCAAAGGGAGTTTTTCTTTGCCTGATATATTTCTAAGTCCTGAGAGATAGAAACTGCAGAAGTAAAGCTTACGGCCACATCTAAACACCACTTATCCAATGCAAAATGCCACAGCAGTTATGGTCATAGGCAGTACAGGATGCAATCATACATAGCCTGTAATAAAACACATATTTGGGGGACTAAAGATGAATGGCTTTCAGTAGTTGACAGAACTACTCTTAAGCTATCTACCTTTGGTATTTTATAAACTTCATTTGCCTTTCCTAGATTTCTCTACCATTCTAGGGATGAGAAATACACTCTCTTTTAAAACAAAACTACAAAGTAAAAGAACAACACAAATTTCAAGTTCCCCTCGATGTCTTTTCCTACCAGGCAGAGGACTCACTGCATAAAGACTCAATAAACCCCCAACTCTGACAACATCGTCCACCACAGATCCTGCACTGTTTGGTGCTCAGTCCCTTCCCCTGCAGCTAGCACTCAATACCCAGCACTATCAGTTCCCCACACTGATCAAATGCTTTTAGGTTTGACCCCTTTACACAAATATCACCACACATGCCAGCAAAATCACTGAGAGCAGTGGAGGAAATCTACATTTAAGTCACCACACAAACAGTTCTTGTCCATACTGGTCCTCTCTGAAATGCATTTACCACCTTGCTTACAACATGTTGTAGAGAGCAGGTCTAATGATATCTGATGAAACTTGGTCACCCAGCGTAGGTACCAAGGAAGCAGCTTGGGCATCACACCTCAAGGCAGGAATACACATGGGTCAATGAATATACGGCCTTTCAAAAGCGTGAGGATAAAGCAAATGAAGAGAATTGTCAATACAGGTACAAAAGGATGAAATATTGTAGAGGAGACTACCTTGTTCATGAGGGCCCCTAAACACAATTCTGCAAAACTAGTTACTTAAAGATCTCTGGATTGGTTTTAAAGCACTGGTTTACTACCGTACTATAAAAAAATAGCACTATTTTAGCACTACTCTGTGCTAAAAAAGCATATTAAATGCCCAAAGGCCAGGGAGATAGAGGGGGGAAGAACCAAAACACACAAACACACACCCCAAACCCTCAACTTTTTCCCATGTCCAGTAACCCAACCCATCTTCACCCTTAACAGAGCTGTGGAAAAATAACAATCATGGGAACTAATATGACATGGGCTTAACTGTAAAATGACTTCATTATTTCAAACCCCTGTGAAGAAAGAGATCTATGTGATTCCAGTGCCAGAAACTTGCCTGGTTTTCTCCGAGGCTCAGACCTTTCACTGCCTGTTCTAGTGGACTGCCTTGTATTACTGTAATATGGGCCCAAAAACACAGTTGTTGCTCCTGAGAGATTAATACAATAAATCATAGAATTACTTATTGGGAAGTTTCTCCTGATAAAAAATTTAGATTCTGCCTTCTACTGATAAAATCATTTTATTCATTATATTACCAAAGGGTCCTTTTTAACACAAATGTTATTTCATTCCCATGTTTTAGGTTTTATAAAAGGCACTCAACAGAACACACACATTCTGCTTGCTAAACTGTGGCCATAGCTCACCCAGGCCATGGCAAAAAGCTTTCTTAAGATAACCATGCACAAGTCTGGTTTTCTCATCCTAAGCAAATATTGAGGATATCCTTCCCAGTCATTGTCACATCCTCTGTGGCTCTGTTTGATTGCAACATACAACATGGACAGAAATGCATCTGCTCTGATTCCATTCCAAGTAACAAATGAATTACATGATAAAACCACACTACCAAGGAGCACAGAGAAGGCAAAATTCAGTGGTATTTAACATCGGACAGTGTCCTCTGCAGTCAGCTTAACACCCCATTCATTTGAAAGTATTTACTTGCATGGAACTTACTGTATTATCATTGCAAGCTCAGGGTCCTGCCAGTCGCAATCACTTCATACTGCTCAGGGAGGGGAAGGAAGTGCACAACTTCACAGATGCATGCAGAGTTAGAGGCACTTGTCCAGGACACTGAACACATCCAAAGTTAAGCTACACATTAAAAACTTCTATTGTAACCCAGGCTGAAAATGCAAAAGCAGGAGAGAAATCTTACATGTAATATCAACAAAAACTGATGTTACTGATGTGTCTCTAATGTGTACCCAGGCCTTGTCAGATGTTTCAAATGATTACTTAGTGTAGAGGTGACAACCGCCATTCCTCAGCCAGGTTCTAGGAAAACTGTGAGAATAGATCAGTCTCCAGATAAACCTTATTTGTATGTCAGAAGACACAACTGGGCCACCGTTAGATAAGGTTTAATGGTTTCTGAAAGCACATCCTACCCTCATTAATCATTCACCCTTTCAGCAGTGAAGGGTTACATGCAAATGTATAATACAAACACACAGAGCTGCTCCTTGGGCAAGTTTTAGGTTACTACACCAGCAACAAAGAATAAGAAGCGCTAGAGCAAAACTAACACAGAGCAAGTAGAGAAGATCTCATACTCCAAGCTACTGCATTCTCCTTAAAGGTGCTTCCCTCCATTCCAGCTCCAGGGCAGCCTCATCACTTCATGAAGTCAGGTCCTGAGGTGGTATCAGTAATTCTCTTCCGACATAACTGGCTCTTAATTACTGAAGTGGAAACTTGCAGGAAATGTGCCTTTCTGAATCTGCATATTTAAATGCATGTGTTTAAGACAATTTCCCAATTAAATACAGAAACCAGAAAAACTGAGAAATTAACCAGCTACAGAGAAGGGCAGGTTATGACCAAAGAAACCCAGATCCTCATAGAGATATCAGCTCTCCCCAACACACCATTTGCCTACTGCACTACACCATTTCTTCTCTTCTTCTTTAGGTTGTAATTCAAGACACATATTATGCCTTTAGCTATCTGCAAAAATCCCAGCACATTCTGTACTGCAGAAAGGAAATAAAAGCCATTAATTATTAAAATCTAACTCTGCATATACAGCATTGTTTTTATTTATGCTTTTCTCTACAGAACATTAAGTACTATGAAACATTAAACTGCATACTAAGACCCCTAAAACATCTAAGCAACACAAATAACTTCCATCTTGAAATGGCAGCTTTTATGTCCTGCTTAGCAGAACGAAAGTTAATAAAAATAAAACTGGAAGTGAAATTACTAGCTACAAACATACTTCATGTTTGGATGCTAAATGCTAAGCTGCCTCAATAATACTCTCCTGCAACATTTCAGTTCTGGTTTATGAACAAGATTTCCAACAATGCACAAAAACATTTTGGGGCACCAGGCTACTAACATGGAACATAACTCACAAGAAAACTCTGTCATTGCCTTGCTCTATTCTCAGAAAGAATTGACAAAGCAGGAAGCAGCACCATGGAAGTATCAGTACTGTGATTTAGCTCTGCTGCCACAGATACCCACAACACAGCCTTGGCAAAGGTGCAAGGAATCACAGGACCTTCACTCAAATGCATCTACATATGTTGCTCTACTCACAAGCAGAAACCTGTCCTGTCCACTGCCCATTCTGAACCTACCAGAGCTCTGAACCTCTGTAAATATTTCTGTCTACCAGCAAAAGACTGCATCAGCCCTCTGCTTATGTTAGTAGCCAACATCTTTATGCGGTAAACTGACCAAAGCATTGTCTTAAACAGACTGAATCTTCACAACACTATGAAGAATGAAAACAGATACCAATCTTACTGAATAGCAATTGAAGTATGCCAACCAAGGGAAAAAGAACTGCCATCATTTCACATGCCTGTTTTCCAGGACCTTTGAAACAAATTCCCATTGCCCCCAAAGCTCAGCAGAGCGCTTCATCCTGAGGCAGACCTGTTCACATTGAGCACCTCAGAAAGCTCTTAAGGGGGAAGTCAGACTTTCTCAGGAATCTCCCCTTTTTTACATGTGGGGTAGGATTTTCAAGGCCTGCTCCCACCAAAGGCATCAGAAGTTTTACTCACCCTCAGCAGAGAGGTGAAATAGGCCACTGGATATATTGATTTTTCTCTCTTCTCTCCCTCTGTCCATGTAAACAACAGGCAAAAGGTTTTGTGTGGAAATTCCTTTACATTGTCTCACCTGTAAGCACTTAAGTGCTGCATATCACATCCCCAGAAAAGGCAGAGTTTCCACTACAAACAGGATACAGTTTTGCATTGAAAGAACAAATGGAAGTGCTGAGGGAAGGGGTAGCAAAGAAAACAGCATGTAGCAGTAAACATCAAAAGCAGGATGAGACTTTTATGGGTTAAATCTGTGATTGGCAAAGTCCCCTGATTTTGCTCAGACTTGTCCAAAACCCTACCTCAATTATCATCATCAATAAAAGCTAAAGGTATTTTATCTACAAGGTAGTGAATGACTCCTCTCAAAAGAGGGAGTTCCATGATAAGAGCTAATCTAAAAACCTTAGGAATGCGAACTATTTTCTCAGTTGTAAAAACAAGAAAGAATCACACAGAAACAGGTTCAAACAACTACTGGTAACCTTGTGCTTTTCCTACATTGCCAACTTCTCCTCAGCCAAGGCCCTGACCAGCGTCCTTTGGGTAGCTACGCTTCAAACCCAGCCCAAGGGTCAAAGGATGGAATCCCAAAGGAGGTCACAGCTTTGATGCATCTTCACAAACGAAGGCCTTCTCATTAACTTTATTTTCTGAGTTCAGAGAAGCAGTGCAAGGCTACTCTCAAAACAGTTTCAGCCTTTCAGGGGGGAAGTCAGAAAATCAGCCCACATCTGATTTCACAGATAGCTGGCGGGCAGCCTGCGAGCCCATTATGGTTGGTCAGACCACCTGAAGGTTGCAAGTCTTTGCTTTTTATACTTACATATAAGTCGTATAAGTTACACTGTAGTTTCCTGAAATTTTCAGAGGCAAAGCTTAAACCCTCCATACACTAACTCCTTAACATGAGGTGGCGATTTTCAGATCAGTCATAATCCTCACTTGCTCTCCTGCAACAGATTAGCATTTATAGCCTGTAAATGTGCCAGAATCCGATGGTGTTGGTATACTATTGCTTTGACATAATTTGCTTTGAAAGACCCACTAAGTTGCCCAAGATCTAGTCAGCTCCAAAAACTGATCCTTGTATTTCTCACAAACACACACCTACCATTGGTACAGAACTCACAAATATTTGTATTAACTACTCAGGTTACAAAACATTCCTTTCGTATATTTGTAAATACAAATGTTTATAAAAATATACAAATTTGTAAATATAAATATACAAAATATATACATTTGTATACAAATATAAGTCTTTCTAGTTGCCCATTAAAGAACATACTAGAAATCATGGATCACTACAACCAAACTGATTAATCACAGATACCAATGCTATCTGCCTTTATACAAAGCCTGTCATTTTGCTCTCTACACCAGCCCAGGTTGCACCAGAGCAAGGTTCAATAAAATAAAATATCAAACTTTATTGTGTTAAAGACCTAAAGCCTAAGATATACTTTCCATCAAGCTTGAACTTTCAATTCTACCTGCAACAGTATTTAACTAAAGCCACCATCATTCACAGCATAGTACAGCGATTAAATTGCTATAATGGGTCAATACATGAGCCCAATAGCCTTTTTCTAACAGCAGGTTACCCAGCAAGAAAACATATGAAATACCATAATAGGCACTTACAGGATGATCTGTCCCTAAGGAAAATGTCTTAGTCCCAGACAGCGATGATTGTGCTCTAGAGCACTGCAGTTAGCACCCCTTCAGCTCTAGCTGTGACAGTTCCTCCAGTCCCTAGGAGCAGTTACTTATCTTTCTCATGCTACCAAGCTCTTCATTTCATTTACATCATAGAATCATAGACAGAATGGCTTGGTTTGGAAAGGACCTTAAGATCATCCAAGTTCCAACCCACTGCCATGGGCAGGGATACTAGACCATGTCACCCAAGGCTCTGTACAACCTGTCCTTGAACACTGTCAGGGATGAGGCACCTACCACTTCTCTGGGCAGACTGTCCCAGTGCCTCACCACCCTCACTGTAAAGAACTTTTTCCTTAGATCTAACCTGAACTTCCCCTGTTTGAACCCATCACCCCTTGTCCTGTTGCTACAGTCCCTAATGAAGAGTCCCTCTCCAGCATTCATCAATTCCTTTGGCAGTAAATATTACAATTACTTACACAAAAGAAGTTATTTAGGGGTATATTATTATATACCTTGTCTTTCAAACTACTCCCTATAACTAGTCATTATATCAAAGAGTAATGGAATTATCACTTATTAATGGGGAACCATTATTTGTACATATATATCCTACCTCTTCTGACCTGAATGAAACAAAACTAGACAAGTATTTTCACTTCAGCTGCATATAATATTTTCCAGTCTCTCTTCTTTGTTAGGAGACCACAAATTATTTACTCCAGGTGAATGTGAGCACCAGTTTAATAACGTCCTTTGTGTTAACACAGCATTGCACAACAAATGTGGCATTTTTTTCTGCCCAGTGCTAAGCATTAAGGAGGTGCACATGTTCCAATAAAGCCTTGTTTAAATATCCCTCCTTTAATACACTTAATTTACAATCCAGTAACATGAACAAGTCATTTGATTATTCCAACATGCATATTCTTGAATTTATCAACATCATCTGCTGTGCTTCCCTTTTACCCAGCTTTCTTGGATTCCCTTTTCAATTTCCCAGTCATCTTCAATCTTGCCTAATCAAAATACTTCTGCATCATTAGCAAGTTTTGGCACACCATCATTCACCCAATTTATTAGATCACCAACATATACATTCAACACCCTATTTTCAGAGTTGTTTTTACATCACCTAGTAATTTAAGGTTTACTTTACCTTAAAGTAAGAAAAAAAGAGCATTCTTAAGTCATAAGAAAAAGTACACTCCTGGAGAATTGCTTGGTGTTGAGCCAAGCTCAAACACTAAGCTCTTCACGTGAGCAGAACACAAGAGCGCCACAACAGCTACAGCTCATCAGAGCGGAGCTGTAGCAGGTCAGTGCTCTCTTCTTCCCAGTGCCTCACGCATCCAACATCACATACCCTTTGGTTTAGAAAACCTTCTTAATAACAGCTAAATTTATGCTTAATTAGTGCTAAGTTTATAGTCCCTTAGGTCCTTTCAGAAGTTTCTCACATACAGTTTATAGGATGTGAGACTGCTTATTAGGGCAGCAATGAGGGAGGGGGGATATATTTTAACCCAAATACGCACATTCTTCTTACATGCTTTGTGCTGCATCAGGCTTGCATCATTAATTCTAGACACCACTTTGAGCATGGATTTGCTGACCTTGAGAAGTACTTTAAAGGTCAATCTTAAAAACTTCTCTACTTTCCTCTGCTTCTAAAGCAAAAAATACCAGTCCCCATTGTTCAGAAGGCCTTGCATTTGCGTAGTTACATTACCTTGATTTGACCACAATCTAATCTTGCCAAACCACTAAAACTGGGCTAAATTCCATTAGATTCTACATGGACATCGAATGTTAGAGATAATGAAATTAAAATGCTCTTAATCCCTTAAGCCGTCACATGAAGTTATCCTTGAACTGAGTAATTTTTTTTTCAAAACATATTTCATTATATTTATATATTAACAAGTAAAAAAACAAAACCAGATTTAGCTAGTGAAAATCATTCTCATTAATTCCAAAGAAAAATAGCTCAAACTGTGCTATCTTAAAGGAATCGGTAAAACCAATACTGAGATTTCTTGCCTACCAAAGCATCAACTGTGAATAAACAGATTAAAATCACTTAAAGGTTTATTTAACCACAAGAGGTGCAAGCAGAAGAAAAGGATAGTGTGTGTACCTGGTCAACAAAGTCAAATGTGATTTTCATCCAAGGACTAACAGTCAAAACCAATTTTGATTCTTCATGATTAAGTTGTACCTTGATATATCTTTTAGCTTAAAAAATGTTCAGCCAGCTCCAGTTTTGTGTTCTGATTGCTTATTATTACAAAACTATCCAGATGTATCAATCATAAGCTTCATTTTATCAGGTAGCTTTACAGCAAAAGAAAACAACTATCCCCAAAGACCAGATAGCTGAGCCAAACACTATCAGGAGACAGGAAAAAGGAAAATGACCATCCCATTAACACACACAACCCAAAAATAAAGAGGAGCGTTACCACCGCCAAATCACACTATTCCACAAGAGAGATGAAGACCAAGCAAACAAAACCCATACAGGAGCTAAATGACAGCTTTTGGACATCCACCTCATTGATCCTTTCACACTGCAGAGCTCTCCGCGCTCCCTGCAACAGCCCGAAGGAAAAAGGGAAGAGTCATGAACTGCAGTTCCTGTTCTTGAGGCTATTTCCACATTTGTGAGGTGCTCAATTCCTTCACAGTGTGCAAGGTGCCTCCTCATGCATCACTTCTTCAGATCCAAATGCAGAAGGCCTTAAGCAGAAGATGGCCACCCTACAGGACAAGCTACCTTTGATCTGGACACAGATGGGATCTGGCACAGCCAGGGCAAGCTGTGAGTAACTGCTGAGTTTTGAGGAAAATGGGGTTAGACAGTGGAACCCAAATTGTACTTTTGCCACAATCTTAGACTTCAGCTCAGATCTACCTCAGCTCCTTTAGGATCTACTCTTTCATTTTGGTTCTTCAATATATTTCTTAAAGCAGTCTAAGAGGTGGAGGCAGCCGATTTCACAAAGTCTCCAAGTAGAGAACCATTAGATTTAACAACTGGAATCAGAACTTCTCACATAAAGTTTCAGCGCATCCTGTACACACGCATGCTCCTCACAGAAGGAACATCCACAGGTAAGAGTTTGCTTTCAAAGATCAGGATCTGGCTCAGTGGAACTCCACAAAATGTAATAGGCCAAGGCATGCTGCACTCCGTGATGGACATGGACATAAAAAAGACCTTTATGGCATCTGCTCAGCATAAAAATTAAGCCTTTACTGAAATCTCCTTGTAATTGAGCTGGATGCTCATGCACAAATTTATTGCATACCAAGTATTACAGCCTGGCTCCTGCAAAGACTTGTATACATGTTTATTATTATGGATATAAAAGAAATTCTGTGGTTTCAAAAGCACTATTCATGAACATGAATTTAAGCACAGGGATGGGTCTTTTGCAGGACCAGGACCCAAATGCACCCAAGCAGCACTGCCTGCTGAGAACTTTCTACCTTTTGCATCCCACCAGTAGTTTATACCTCCCCCCCCCCCCCCCCAGCTGACTAACCTTTGCAACAGAGGACTTGCTTTCAGCTGAGGAGCTGGAGCTCAATTACACTTTTCACATTGCATATATCTATGCTAAACTTGAATCCAGATTAAAATGAGCTCCTTAAGCAACATTTAATCAAACACAGCCTCACGGGACATTAAAGGATGCAGAACGATACATCTTTTAGCTTAAAAATGTTTTGGCTGCAGTGGTACCAAACAAATATAAAAAACAGAAGCCACAAAGTTACCAGAAACATGTAGGCAAGTCTTTTATTTTAACACATTAAAGACTTTTTCCAAAATTGGAGGAATCACTGGTGGCCAAGATAACTTGCTAAGTACACAAAAGCAGATGTATTCCATACAAAGCCCTTCCATATGTAAGTTAAAACAATTGACTCCCGGGCCTCTGCTGGACAAGAAGGACCAGGAGAAAAGTCAGTCACTGGTACTAGCACTGGTTGCTAATTTACCCTCAGGAACAACACTGCACCAAAGCTGCATCCACTACTACGGAAACACTGAAAAGTTATGTTTAGAACTGGAGGCATATATACGTACATAGAACTCGGTTTGCTCAGCACAGAGATCAGTCCTGCAGCCTTCGTCTGCACCTCTAGGTCTTCCGAGGCTGCACAGCAGCTTTCTCCCACCCAAATGCAGAGGCAGAAGGGATGGCCACAAGCTCTGCCGCAGGTTTTTGGGGCTACCTTTTAGCTGATGGGCTGCGCTTCAAAGCCTAAATCTGCAAAGCTCCCAACCTTTGTATCACAACGTATCAGATACGCACAAGTGCACTCTGCCTGTAAGCAACTCTGGCACAGCCTCCTCAAGAAACCAAAATAAGTTGAGGAAAGTACTGCCAATAACTGAGCAGGGCCTAAAGCTTATTTGCATTACTATACTATCAACACACACTTTACTTTACACCATGTAACAAGCACTAGATGTCAGTGACAGACCCCCCAGAGAGCAAGAGGAAAAGTTGTATAATCTCTATTTTGTCACTCATACTCGATAGAACATTCTGAGCTGGATAACCGAAGAGCAGCTCCTGCTGGGACTGCCTCCCCTAACGGCTCTCCCCCAAAAAAGACCTGACTACCTTCTCCCATAAGATGGAGGTTGGCAGGTGGTAGCTTGTGATTTGGGGGGAGCCATTTTATATGTATAGTTTTTCAAACTCTCAAGAACTTCAGCATATAAAAGTGCTTTCTGAATAAGCAAAGCCAGGAGTGACCGTCCACACGGAGTTTAAAGAAAACAGAAAGAACTGCCTTCTGGTAAAAGCATTCTTTCAGCTATAGTTTCAGGCTGCATGCCAAAAACCCCAGATCACTTTTTGGGTAAAGACACATTGAATCCAAACCTTCACCAGTCACTGCTTGTTCCCACCTTGTTAAAGTTACAAACAGCCGAAGAGTTGCTTAAAAATGGCAACATGCGAATATTTTATGGAATTCAGAGATACAACGTTCTCGATAGGAAAGCTTCAGCACGCATTATACCCACATACCGCACATACATTATCTAACGCTCGTCCCAAATACATCCAGATAAAGAGACCTTAACGATCCATTGACTCCGCCACATCAGGAATGAGAACAGATGTCATTCCTGCCTGCACAACTAGGCGTTACAGAGCTGCTGAAGACGGCCAGTTTAGCCTTGACTGTAACTAACAAAGAACAAGGTAAACCCCCGAGCGGGGGGAAGACAAACACAGGCACACCGCGCTGTAAATACGAGTAGCGCAGCCCTGCCCGTTCCCAGCTACTTACAAATACTTGATTATACAAACGCCGCGTTATCTGGGTGCCTACCAGATTAGATTCACGGGCTGGAAGAACTATCAGAGGCTTGTTTACCGCAGGTCACCGACAGGCATTTGTAATCCAAGCTTCGCTATTTCGGTAATTTACAAACAGCAGAGTTCGTAGCTGCACATCGAAGAGCACAAGCGAGTCCAACGCGGATGTTCCCGCAGAGTAAAAGGCACAACTCGGGCTGATTCAAAGTCAGCGCGGCTGGCTGATAAGCGGCGGGGACGCGCTCCAGCCCAAACTCGAGCGAACTCAGCAGCTCCTTACCTGCTCGGCGGCGGCTCCGGCGTTGTGCGCTCCCGCGGGAGGAGAGGCGGGCGGGGAGGCAGACCCGCTCCCGCCGCCCCGGCCCGGCCACCGCGGGGAGCTTCGGCGGGGCGGCCGGGAGCTGAGGGGAAGGGGGGGGGCACCCCGCGGCCGGGACCCCAGGTTCGGACGGAGAAGGGCCCGGCAGCTCCGTGGGGTTCCCCGGTTCCCCCATCGGCAAGGACCGTCCGTTCCCCGCGGCCCCGCGCCCCGAGGGCCTCTAAGTGGGGGGAAGGGGGGGGAGGCTTTACCTGTCCTTTACGAAATAACCGTGATCACTACCATCATCTTTTGAGACTTCCCGAGTTAAATGGTAACAGGTCTGGGCAGGTTCGGCTGGGAGCGCGAGAGCGCGATTGTTATAAAAGAAAGAGGGGAGGAAAAACAAAGTTACTTACCCGATCTTGATATACACAATCCCCAGGCTCAGGAAGATGTGGAAGATCCAGCGCCTTGTTTTCCTGTTCATATTCCTTGCTTGCCGTGTCTCAGCCCAACGTGCGAAACGGTGCGCGCCGCACAGCCGGCCCGCGGCCGGTGCCGGTCCCGGCGGTGCGGT